>JANVCC010000047.1:4015199-4188213 GCA_025345505.1 Todiramphus chloris collaris
TCTTTTCTTTTCTTTTCTTTTCTTTTCTTTTCTTTTCTTTTCTTTTCCTCTCCTTCCTCCCTTCCTTCCTTCCTTCCTTCCTTCCTTCCTTCCTTCCTTCCTTCCTTCCTTCCTCTCTCCCTTCCTTCCTCTCTCCCTCCCTTCCTCTCTCCCTTCCTTCCTCTCTCCCTCCCTTCCTCTCTCCCTTCCTTCTGTCACTTAAAAAAATAGCAAAGTCCTACAACATCCAATGCAAAACAAAATAAAAGCAATTAAAATTATTAAAGGTTTCTATGGAAGTCTGGGTGGCACTTCAGCTCCAGTCCCTACCCTTCTCAGGTCTCAAGAAAGGAAAATTAAGTAGATGTGTGATGCAGTGAAGGTATATCGCAGCTTGGCTGCTTACCTCATGCCTGTCTTTACCTGATGCTGCAGCAGCAGGAAAAAATTGCCCTTCTGAGATGGAGAAAGTTGTACACACTGGCAAGTGAGAGAATTAAGGCAACATGTAATGGACTAAAAGGTAAGTAGGAAATGAATGAAGGAGAAGTAGATATCACATGATGGGTACAAAGACAGCAAGGCAGAGAGGGTGAACCAGAGGGAGGAGATGAGGATGGTGACCAGTGAGTAGGAAGAAAGAATATTGTCAGCAGTAAGAGATAATGGTGCTAAAAGAGGATCATGGAATATGTTAACAGGATTTCATTTTTGATGGTGATAGTCTGAAATTTTCTACAGGAACACACGCTAGAGGCAAGGTATGACATTCTGGATTCAACGAAAGAAAGTTGGGCTTAGTTTTTATGGTCACTGGAATGAGGTTATTCTTACTCCTTTCTTCACATTGCAGTCTCTAGAAAGAAGATGAGTTTGAGTTTGAGGCAGTGATAAGATTGCCAAGAGAAGTCCTAAGGCAGTAAATAGTGACTTGAGAGTTGTGGGCTAAATAGTTGACGGATCATGAGCACAGGTGGTGCTTTCTTCAATACCTTCAGTGGCAAGGAATGCTGAAAGGAATAGGAAAGCACAACCTGATCAACACATGGCTTAGAGACCAGAGCCATAGGTGAGTTTTGCTTTCTTTGATCACAGGATGTTCACATGGCACTGGGCCTGTTGTCAGCAGATGGAGTGGAACTGTCCACAGGGGGGAAAGATCCTTGGCCAGGAGTTGGTGGGGTTCATCAAGAGGGCTTTAAATCAGGTGTGAACAAGGAAGAGGATAAAACCATGACCACTAGAGATGAGCCTGGGGGTGTCATGGCAATGTTAGGGGTGAAACCCATAGCCCAGCTCAAGTGCATCTACACCAATGCACACAGCATGGGCAACAAACAGGAGAAGCTGGAAGCCATTGTGCAGCAGGACAGCTATGATGTAATCACCACCACAGAAACATGGTGAGATGACTCTTACAACTGGAGTGCTGCAATGGATGGATAGAAGTTCTACAGAAAGGATAGAGAGGGAAGAAGAGGCAGTGGGGTGGCTCTATATGTCAGGGAATGTTTTGACATTATAGAGCTTGATGATAGTGATTATAAGGTCAAGTGTTTCTGGGTAAGGATGCAGGGGAAGATGAATAAGGCAGATATCCCATTGATGTCTATTATAGACTACCCAACCAGGATGAGGAGGCAGACAAAGTATTTTGGTGGCTGGCAGAGGTCTCACAGTTGCCAGCCCTTGTTCTGGTGGGGGAGTTCAACCTATCAGACATGGAAATATAACATAGCAGAAGAGGAGACAGTCTAAGAGGTTCCTTGAGTGTATGGAAGGTAACTTTATGACTCATCTGGTAAGTGAGCCTACTAGGGGAGGTGTCTTGCTAGATCTGCTCTTCACAAACAGGGAAGGACTGGTGGGAAATGTGGTGGTCAGAGGTCACCTTGGACTTAACAACCACAAAATGATTTAAGTTCTCTGTCCTTAGTGAAGTAAGGAGGGGGGATCAGCAAAATCTCCACCATGGACTTCAGAAGGCAGACTTCAGCCTGTTCAGGACATTGGTTGAGAGAGTGTCTTGGAAGATGGTCCTGAAAGAAAAAGGGGTCCAGGAAGGCCAAACAATATTCAAGAAGGAAATTTGAAAAGCTCAGGATCAGCTGTCCCCATGAGCTGTAAGACAAAATTGCAGGGAAGAGACCAGCCTGTCTGACCAGGGAGTTTTTGCTGGGACTCAGGAAAAAAAGGAGAGTTTACCTCCTTTGGAAGAAGGGGAAGGCACCTCAGGGTGAGTACAGGGATCTCATTAGGTCATGCAGAGAAGAAATTAGAAAGGCAGAATCTCATCTGGAGCTCAATCTAGCCACTGTCATGAGGGACAGCAAAAAAAAGTTTTTACAAATACATTAACAATAAAAAGAAAGCCAAGGAGTATCTCCATCCTTTATTGGATGCTGGGGGGAACATCACAACCAAGGATGAGGAAAAGGCCGAGATACTTAATTCCACCTTTGCCTCCATCTTTATTAGTCACACACACCCCCCCATAATCCAGGAGGAAGCAGTTAATTACCTGCTAGGGCACCTGGACACTCACAAGTCCATGGGAATGGACTTGTGGACTTGATGGACTGAATGGGATCCACCATGGAGTACTGAGTGAGCTGGCAGAGGAGCAATCCAAGCCACTCTCCATCATTTATCAGCAGTCCTGGTTAACAAGAGAGGTCACAGAGGACTGGAGAATTGCCAATGTGACACCCATCCACAAGAAGGGCCAGAAGGATGATCCAGGGAACTACAGGCCTGTCAGCTTGACATCGGTACCTGGAAAAATTATGGAGACATTCATATTGAGTGAGCTCACATGGTAAGTGCAGAACAGCCTGGGGATCAGGCCCAGACAGCATGGGTTCAGGAAAGGCAGGTCCTGCTTTACCAACCTGATCTCGTTCTATGACCAGGTAACCTTCCTTGTGGATGGGGGAAAGGCTATGAACTTGTCTACCTGGACTTTAGTAAGGGCTTTGACACCGTCTCCCACCGCACTCCACTGGAGAAGCTCTTGGCTCATGGCATAGACAGGTGTACTCTTTACTGAGTTAAAAACTGTTTGACCGACCAGGCCCGCAGAGTTGTGGTAAACGGAGTTAAATTCAGTTGGCAGCTGGTCACCAGTGGTGTCTTCCAGGGCTGTTTTGGGGCCAGTCTTGTTCAATATCTTTATCAATGATCTAGACGAGGGGATTCAGTGCACCCTCAGCAAGTTTGCAAAAGACACCAAATTGGGTGGGAGTGTCAATCTGCTTGAGGGCAGGATGTCTCTGCAGAGGGATCTGGATAGGTTGAATCAATTGGACAAGGCCAATGGTATGAGGTTTAACAAGGCCAAGTGCTAGGTCCTGCATTTTGGTCACAGCAACCCCCTGCACTGTTACAGGCTTGAGGAGCAGTGGCTGGAAAGCTGCCTGGCAGAAAAGGACCTGGGGGTGCTGGTGGATGGCCAGCTGAACATGAGCCAGCAGTGTGCCAGGTGGCCAAGAAAGCCAATGGCATCCTGGCCTGGATCAGAAACCGTGTGACCAGCTGGAGAAGGGAAGTGATTGTGCCCCTGTACTTGGCACTGGTGAGACCACACTTCAAATACTGTGTTCAGTTCTATGACCATCACCACAAGAAAGACATTGAGTTGTTGGATCGAGTTCAGAGAAGGGTAACAAAGCTGTTGAAGAGTCTGGAGAACAAGTCCTATGAGGAGAGGCTGAGGGAATTGGAGTTGTTTAGTTTGGAGAAGAAGAGGCTGAGGGGAGACCTTCTCACTCTCTAAAATTACCTGAAAGGAGGTTGTAGTGAGGTAGGTGTGGCCTCTTCCCCCAAGTAAATAATGACAGGATGAGAAGAAATGGCCTGAAGTTTCACCA
Organism: Todiramphus chloris collaris; assembly: GCA_025345505.1. NCBI lineage: Eukaryota > Metazoa > Chordata > Aves > Coraciiformes > Alcedinidae > Todiramphus > Todiramphus chloris. Next base: position 4,019,048 of record JANVCC010000047.1, read on the forward strand.
AGGGAGGTTTTGATGGGATATTAGGAAGAATTTCTTTACTCAAAGAGTAGTCAGGTGATGGAACAGGCTGAGCAGGGAGGTGGTGGAGCCACCATCCCTGGAGGTGTTCAAAAGAAGTATAGATGAGGAACTGAAGGGTGTGCTCTAGTGGGATAGTGAGGTGGAAGTTTTTTGTTGATGTTTGTTTGGTTTATTGATTTGTTTTGTTGTTGTTTGGTTTGTTTTGCTTTGGTTTTGTGGGTTTTTTTATTGATGGTTGGATGTGGTGTTCTTAGAGGCCTTTCCCAACCGTGACAGTTCTGTGATTCTGAGATTGATAAGAAAATTTAAAAAGGACACTGTGAAGGCTGAGCTGTCCTCCTAGGTAAATGAAAAAGATTTTTAATGTTGGCTTGAACAGAAGAGGAAAGAGTAGGAAAAAGATAAGCACCTTTTAAAATCAGATTGGTCTAGTGAGCAGGATTTTATGTCTGAGATTATGTGAAATAGCTTCTCCAGTAGCTTCTAGCTGTCAGTATCTCTTGTCATTACTATCACAAGGAACAAACATACTCCAAGGTTATTTATTTGCCTGTGAGTAACTCCTTGGTTCAGAAAATGCAGCATGACCAACCAAATTGAGGCATCCTTTCTCTCTATTCTGCTTTTAGTATTTGGCCCACAAAAATACCTGTACAGGGCTGTACATTAATTCAAGATTAATGTGTCACATCCTCCAGGGATAGATGACCACCTTAGGCATACATTATCTCCATTCCAACACTGTAAATTAGGAGTCTCCAATTGCACAGTAGCAAGCATCAAGAGAACAGTCTGTACTCATGATAAAAAATTTTGTGGTGAAATGAGCAATACTGTGAAAAGTGTCTAATCATGTCCTAGGGGCACACCATACCAGAACAGGAGAGACAGTCACAAGCTTCCGCTCTGACTGTGGCACCAAAAATGGTTGATCAAGGCAAATACCTGAGAAGAATGTTCATCAAGACAAATGAAAATATATAAATATCTGAAGGGACCTTCAAAGAAGACAGAGTCAGGCTCTTTTCAGCAGTGTACAGAGACAGGAAGGATGCAGTGGGCACAGGCGATTGCCTCTGAACATCAGGAAATTGTTTTTCACTGTGAAGGTGACTGAGCACTGGCAGAGGTTGCCCAGAGAGGTTGTGGAGTCTCCATCCTTGGAGTTATTCAAAAGCCACTTGGAGGTAGTCCTGGGTAACCAGCTTGGGTTGGACCTAATTGAGCAGGCATTTGTTCAAGATGACCTCCAGAGGTCCCTTCCAACCTGAAGTGGTCTATGATTCTGTAATTCTGAGAAAAAATGATTCATCTGGTATTAGTTTGAAGAGTAGACTGAAGTTCTTGTGACAAGATGCTCAGTAGTGCTAAACAGAAAGAAAGTGGTGAAATCCCTAAACATTGTCTAGTTCCACAATAACTCTAAAAGTAGCAGAAGCCAGACTAAACTGTCAATGACGGAAGCACCTCCATCTTCAGGCACTTGTTCCAACCTCTACACCTTCCCTCCCCTGGGTCACCACAAAGGATTCAGACAGCTGTGCAGTCAGGAAGAGCTTGGAAATATTTTTAGAAAAATTATTCTTTGACAGCAGCAGTTTCCAACCCAAAATAGGGTTCTGAAAAAGTTTAGGATAGAAAGTTTAGGGTAGAAAAAGGTCCTTCTATTTGCAGTGTGAAGTCATTTCTAAGTCACTACTCAATTACCTTCAAAAGTTCGGATCAGCTTACAAATCAGTACCTGCCGGCAGCTCTCCATTGTAGCTGTTAATTCATGCTTTCGCATCTGTTACATTAGCATGCCAAAAGAACTTACAACATCCTTGAAATTTCCTTCAGCATAGTTTGAGCATAATTGAATATTAAGAGATCAAAATTTAATTTTCGTATTTTCTTAACCAAATCTATTCAAATATGCCCTATTCAATATCTCCCTTGGAGTATTAGGTGCAGAATAAGGTCAGAACTTTTACAACCAACCAGTTATGAGTGACATATAAATAAAAAAAGGTTGGAACCTTTTCTTTCTTTTAAAACATGAAAAGACCAAAATGTTTCTAAGCAATTTAACATCCACTCGGCCATGCTGCCACCTGTCAGTCTGGTAAGCCCTTCTTAGAATTATAAGGATAGCTGAAGAACAGTTGAGTTGAAAATATCATTCATCTAACTATCTTTCATTTTAATTAGAAACATGTAGTCTAAACTTTCTCAAAGAGTAAAAAAGAAACCCTAGAATAAGTGCCTGAATAGGCAGTAAAGCTTTCTATGCTGCCTAGGTGCACATTTATAAGAACTTTCATTATATGGGGATCAAATCTTTTCGTTAAATATTCTCATTTAAAAGCAATTTGCATAAATAAGGGCTCATTTCTCAAAGAGCACGCTCATTCAAAGAAAATTAGATTTCACTTGGAAATGCACACAACTCTGAATTTGTCATCATGTTCTTAGACTGTGCAAAACATATTCATTTCCAAATGTGTCCTTCATTGGTTTGCAACCATTTTCCTCCCTGTCTCAGCAGAGCCAACAAAGCTGTTACACACCAGAGCCATTCTGAGAACACCAGTAGGTGCCCCCAGTTCCTTGGCAGGCACCTGCTCCTGCTTTGCTTTGGTTTCCAAAGGAAGGATGCACATGTGCTGTCCAGAGGGGAGCTGTGAAATGCTCCAGCCAAGTCCCTCATGTTGGAGCAATCTAGACTTCCAGTTATTCTGAAACACATGCCTCGTCCTTAGTCTGTAGAAAGCCAGTGTCAAGTAAAGCCCAGAGCTCCACCCAGTTTGAAACAGTCATTTTGGGAATGGTTGAACTGAGTCCCTTTGTGTTCTTTCTGACTTTCTTATATCAGCTTCTGCCAAATGTCTGTATATGGGAAAGTTGTTCTTCTTACCTTCCTAAGCTTTCCTGATTGCTCTCCCAGCTGATCAGGTATGCTCAGGGCCAGGAATGAAATCTTTAGCCTGTGCTGTTGGCATCAGAAGAAACTATTAAGTAAATGGTTTGCAAGAATTTTATTCTTGTTCTGTTTAGATTCTTTTTAAGTCTCTAAAGCTTACTTGTCTGTCATTAGCAAGAGCCAGATTCTGTCACTGACTCATCTAAAACAGTCTCTTCTGGGCTTAGCAATGACTGTAACAGAGTAATTCAGAGGCATTCACTGAGTGTGACAAGGGGCTGAACTCACATTTTTCCATCTGACCAAAATGTTAATGAAGCTTGAAATTCCATGTAAAAGTCCTGGGAAAGCCACAGATTCCCCTGAAATGCAGCTCTAATGTATTCACATCTACTTCTGCTACCCTATTCAGCAAGGAGACCCGTAACCAAATCAGTTTTATAGTCACTGTTTTGAGCACCACTTGAAGATGTCATTGTCTGACATTTCTAAAAAGCTGTAGTTGCCTTGAATGAATTTTTCAGGAGTGGGTGTCAGCTTCAGACTGATTTCTGATTGGTTTTATTGTTTGTTTTGCTTTTGAGCTGAAACAGTTCAGCTACTGCTGCTCATAATGTGCCAGTGAAACATTGCATTCTGATCAATTTTTAAAAAGAACGGTTGCAACCATTTATGTTAAAGAACTCCAGGACTTCTCTGCTTTGAAAGGTTTCATGTTTGGCAAGGAATTCTCTGCATAAAAATTCACTGAGATCTGGAAAGGTTACAAGACTCTAGATTACTATTTGTTTATGTACAGTACATAATGGCCAAAGTCTGGCAGCTGAACTCTGAAGATTTGACATGCATACCACACCCTCTGTCCTTCCCTGGCTCCTACATGGCACCTTTATAATGACTACACCATCCCTATAATCACTACACTATCTCTGTAATGACTATGAATGGTATTGGTACTATTAGTGCTAAGACTTTCCTTTAAACCACTTTCTAGAGTTTTTTGAAAATTAAGTTATCCCTTCTGATAATGTGACTGGTTTTTCCAATATGTTGGGAAAGTTCCAACAAAAAGATCTCCAGATGTTGATTTCCATGTTATGCTTTGACATAGCTTAAAATGCAAGATACGTATCATATCATCTGGGTTGAATAGCTGATTGGGCAATGGGCTTTGTTTGTTTGTTTAAAATTAAAATGTGAAATTAGGTGACAAAAGTTCACAGGCTGAGACTTGTTTCTCATTGAACATGAAATCCATACTAAGAGAAATACATGAACTCTGACATCTATTTGATTTTCTTTTTATGCTATGATTAAAATACATTAATAAGAAAACAAGAAATAAAACCACTTTGGTGATTTATATCAGCTATGAAATCAACTACAGATGTAATCCTTCTCAATTTTTTTTCCAGTTTATGAAATGTTTGATATAATCCAAGTATCCAATTATGACATTAAAATTACTTCGTTATCTGTCTCACATGACATATTTACAATACGTGTTATACACTTACATCTGATTTCAAATATTTTATTTGCAGTGACTTTAACTAAATGTAATTCTTGTCATAGTTTTTCTTAACTAATTTGCTTTCTTCTGTTTACTAACTGAATAATTGTCAGAGTATAATTAACACAGATGTCGCATGTGCCTAGTTTTCAGGTTCAGGTTAAATTTATACTACTGCATATGGAAGTGTCTAATTAGATTGCCATCTGAAATGGTGAAGGAGTCACTATATTTTGAGTAAAGCCTTTTATCTTATTCAGTAATACTATAGTGTTTTCATTAGTTGTCAGTTTCTAAAATGAGACTTTCTTCAGCTTACACACATCAATGTTTACTGATGTGGAAATATTTGTAAATTAGACACTAACATGCCCCCTCCCCCCCAATATTTGGAGAAAGTCTAAATCTTGTAGGTAAAAGTTTATGTTGGACCAATTAATACCATGTTCCTAAATTTTCCAACTCTCTGAGGTTCTGAAATACAAATCTATTTCATATTCCAGTTATTTATTTTCCAGTGATTTACTTTCCAGTGTCTCCATTCTCTTTTGTTGATACTTGCAGACCTTGAAGAATTTAGGATTCAGAAGATGTGACAAAACAATCGAGTTGTTTGTTATCAATGATCTGTGAGAGTTATATGTGGCTGTGTACTACTTTAAATGACAAGATGTCTACCAAGTATGGCTTTGATACTTCATTTCAAACCAGTTATGAAGAAATAAGTATGGTTCTAACTATAACATTTAATTATTGTGACATTTTATATTAATGCCAACAAAGTAGATTATGTGGAAGAGGGAATATAAAAAGGTGTTAATGGTCAGTTAGATAGTTAACTGTTGCTATACAAAAAGTGTCATTTTGCACATCTTTCACAACCAATGACATTGACATTGAAGTGATTGAATTCAAAATCCTCAGGGCAGCTAGGAGGACATACTCCAAGCTTACAACCCTGGACTTTAGAAGTGCAGAGTTTGATTGCTTCAGGGATCTGCTGGCCAAAATGCCATGGGACAAAGCCCTAGAGGGTAGGGGGGCCCAAGACAGCTGGTTGACGTTCAAGGATCACCTTCTCAGTGCCCAGGAGCAAACTATACCAGCAAAGAGAAAGGCAGGAAAGAATGCTAGGAGACCTTCCTGATTGAACAAGGAACTCCTGGACATGCTGTCACACAAAAAGAAGCTCTACAAGGAGTGGAAGGAAGGACAGCTAGAATGGGGGGCGTAAAAGGAAACTGCCTGAGCAGCAAGAGACCTGGTCAGGAGATCTCAAGCTCAGTTAGAATTCAATCTAGCCAGGGAGATTAGGGGTAATGCCAAGAATTTTTATAGGTATATCAATGGAAAGAAAAAGACTAGGGAAGTTGTGGGCCCCCTCAGAAAAGAAACTGGAGAACTGGTGGAAAGTGATGGTGAGAAGGCTAGGTCCTCAATGATTTCTTTTCCTCAGTCTTCATTGGCAAGGGCTCCAGCCACACCCCCAGAGTCACAAAACTTGATGGCAGGCATTGGATGAAAGAACTGCCCATTGCAAGTGAAGATCAGGTTCGTGACCATCCGAAGAACCTGAAAGTGCACAAGTCCATGGGACCCGATGGGATACACCCACGGGTGCTGAGAGAACTGGCAGACGGTTTGCTAAACTGCTATCTATTATATTCCAAAAGTCATGTCAGTCCAGTGAAGTCCCTACTGACTGGAAAAGGGGAAATATAACCCCCATATTCAAAAAGAGGAAGGTGGATGAACCTGGGAACTTTAGACCAGTCAGTCTCACTTCCGTGCCTGCTAAGATCATGGAGCGGATCCTCCTGGAGGCACTACTGAGGCAGATGAATAACGACAAAGTGATTGGCTGTAACCAACATGGCTTCACCAAGGGCAAATCATGCCTGACTAACCTGGTGGCCTTCTATGAGACGGTCACAACATCAATAGACAGGGAAAGAACAACTGATCTCATTTACCTGGACCTGAGAAAAGCCTTCAACACTGTCCCACATGACATTCTGGTCTCCAAGATGGTGAAATATGGATTTGATGGATGGACAATTCAGTGGATAAAGAACTGGCTTGATGGCTGCTCCCAAAGAGTGGTTGTCAATGGGTCGGTATCCAAGTGGAGACCAGTGACAAGTGGAGTCCCTCAAGGATCAGTGCTGGGAACAGTCTTGTTTAACATCTTTCTCAGCGACATGGACAGTGGCATGGAGTGCACCCTCAACAAGTTTGCCGACAACACCAAGCTGTGTGGGGCGGCTGACACACTGGAGGGAAGGGATGCCATCCAGAGGGACCTTGACAGGCTGGAGAGGTGGGCCCATGCCAATCTCATGAAGCTCAACAAGGCCAAATGCAAGGTCCTCCATCTGGTTCAGAGCAATCCCAAGCACCAATATGGGCTGGGCAGTGACTGGCTTGAGAGCAGTCCCGAAGAAAAGGACTTGGGAGTACTGGTGGATGAGAAGCTCAGCATGAGCCATCAGTGTGCTCTTGCAGCCCAGAGGGCCAATCGCATCCTGGGCTGCATCAAGAGAAGCGTGGCCAGAAGGTAAAGGGAAGTGATTCTTCCCCTCTACTCCACTCTCATGAGACCTCACCTGGAGTACTGCATTCAGTTCTGGAGCCCATATTACAGGAGTGATATGGAGGTGCTGGAATGTGTCCAGAGAAGGGCCACAAGGATGATCAGAGGGCTGGAGCACCTCTCCTATGAGGACAGACTGAGAGAGTTGGGGTTGTTCAGTCTAGAAAAAAGAAGGCTCTGGGGAGACCTTATTGTGGCCTTCCAGTATCTGAAGGGGGCTACAAGAAAGCTGGGGAGGGACTTTTTAGGCTGTCAGGCAGTGATAGGACTGGAGGGAATGGATTAAAACTAGAGATAGGTCAATTCAGGTTAGACATTAGGAAGAATTTCTTCACCATGAGGGTGGTGGGACACTGGAACAGGTTGCCCAGAGAGATGGTGGAAGCCCCATCCTTGGAAGTTTTTAAGCCCAGGCTGGATGGGGATCTGAGCAACCTACTCTAGTGGGAGGTGTCCCTGCCCATGGCAGGGGATTTTGAACTAGATGATCTTTAATGTCCCTTCCAACCCTGACAATTCTATGATTCTATGACATTAAAGAGTGAGAACAAAAGTCATGCTGATAAGTTTTGGCAATGAGAATTAATAAGGAGAATTTATGTATCTTAGTAGAAAATAAAAAATTACTGGATCAATGCAATTATATTACTGCTTTTACTTAATATAGGTTGATAATGCACCCCTTCCCTCTTCATACTTTTTTTTATTGTTGATAATTCCAATAAATGATTAAAGTGCTGAGTGTGGTCTGTAATCCAAATTACCGAACATGAGCTAGAGGAATTCACAAGATCTAGCCTACCAAGCAATCGTTTAAGTCTAAATTGCCACTTTGAATGTATAAGCAGTGATATTAAGTATGTTGTTCTGTTAATTCTGATATGTAATCTTATGTAATAAATAAATCACAGGAATAGATTAAGTTTCATGAACTTTTTTATGGAAAAAAAAAAACCAACACCATATGTTGTTGAGGACAACCAACATTGCAGTTACCCTAGTACTGCAACGGAGTCTTCAAGTTCTGTTGTCTTTACTTGTCAACATTTCCCTACAGAATAACAAATATCAAGTGCTTTTACTCAAGTAAAATGCATGCTGATATAATAGCAATTATTTTGTTGATATTCCAAACCAAATAATCTGTTTCTTTATATTAACTTCTTCAGTAAATGAATAGCTGGTCTGGTCTCATACAACTAAGAAAAAGAAATTCTCTATACATGACAAGGGAATTCGTGGAGTAGCTGATTACTTACACCCAAACAAATGCTTGACAAGGCAGAACTTCTCAGTACTGTCTCAGGACTCAAAATCATCCTTTAAAAGCTCACATTAACTTTATTACATTGCAAATTTCACATTTGGGCGTTTATCATTACTCTGTAGTTGTGCAACGAGAACATTTCCTGTATTATTTATGATGCAGTAGGTTTTTAATGTAACTGTCTCTCAGAAATTTAGAGTCTCGTTTAAAACCAACATACAAACCAAGGTACTTTATTGAAGAAGTGGGCATCTGTTCTGCTAAACCAGCCACTCCCAATATGTTTGGGTTTTCCTTTTCAGTGTGTTCACGAGTAGTTCTGGATGATTCTTTTACAATGCTTTGATTACTGTCACTTGTTTGGTGTAGTAATGTTTCTTTACTTACTGAGAATGAAGCTCTTAAAAGCAGACTTAACTGGGGGTTTGTTTGTTTTCTTTATTTGACTAGATACTGCAGGAAAGGCTTGCATATGTCTCTATAGCCTGCTAAATCAGCTATGCCATCTAGATTTCTCTTTTGAGACTTTCTGTCCAGTGACCTCAGTGTATTTCAGGACACCATAGTGATGTAAGGAAATGTTAATTTAAAGTGTTATAATCTCTGTGTACACAGTGATGGACTAGAGAATATCAAGATAATTTTTTTAATTTGGGAACTTTCATCCTGACTTTCTTTTATTAAATCTTTAATCTTCTAGGAAGCAAAACTGAAAGAGTGATTATGATTTAACTGTTCTTCTCAGCAGGGCTTGTTACAGGACAAAACATCTCACTTTTTTGCTTATACCTTTTTCAGTAGCTCAAGTAACATCTGAATCTTTCTACATAATACATTGGAATATTATGCTGTGGTGAGGTGCTTTTCATGAGAAACAAAACATGGGAGAGAGCTAGGAATACTTACCACATCTGAATTTTCAGTCCCATTGCTGTCTATAAATGCCACCACTATGGAATTGATTTGTAAGCTAACTGACTTTGAAAGAGTATCTATAATAGATAATGTACCTCTGTTAAGCTTTTTCCAAAGAAATTCGAGACTTGAGATTCCTCAGAACTAAGGAACTCAGATTTTTTTTCTTTCATTTTGGAAATGTTTCCTGGCACCCTCTATGTAAGCTAAACCTACATTTCTGCCTCTGTGCCACTTATTCCATTCAGTTTTATTGACTTCTTCTCATTCATCAAGGTGCTACAAATTCCCCATTTTGTAATGAGCTGTCACAGTGCATCAATAGAGATGGGAAAGAAGACTTTACCATGCCTGTGATGTCTTTTTTTTTTTTTTCATGATAGTAATTAATTAGATAGAACTGTGGACTGGAAAGGAAATGTTTAGAACTGAAGATACCTAAATGATCTCATCAGTAGAAAGTTGGATCCTTTGTCTGATGGTTTCTAATTTACACTGTAGCAGATGGATGGTGCTGAAGTTCACAATTACTGTATAAAGTCCGACTTGTCTGTACAATTTGAACTTCATGTAGACAACTGTCTCATTTATACAGAATCCTTAAACTGAAAACCTTTTCTTCTTCTTTTAAATCTGTATTTTGTGTTGGTAAATTACATCTCTGTGATGAAACAAAATCAGGTTTCAGGTTATCGTCCCTTTCATTCTTCATATTGAATCTGGAACTCTCTAAGTAGAGTGAAGAGTTTTGTTACCATCAAAGAACCAAAAGGGCTTTGTTACTTGCTTAGCTGGGAAAGATCTGAACTGAAAATATTTTACACATCCATCCTAATAACAATAAAAATAGAATACAACTCCATATTTATCTAATTGATGAGGAACATTTTATTTTCAGGCAAAAAAAAATCAGGTCAATTAACTTTTAAAATAGAACAAGCTAAAATTTTCAGAAATGTGCAACTCACTAAAGTGACAGGAACAAAAGTTTTTTAAAAATCAGTGAAATCTTTGCCTGTGGCAGAGTAGCCCTTCAGCACAAGGTGTGGGTGTATGTTTTCACAAAATCGGCTACTCAAAACAACTGCTGTTGCATGATCTTTCTGAAAAATAAATTGCACAGCAGAATACCCCATATTCAGCAAGGGATGAACTCTTTTGTGTATTGCAGGATAAAACCATGCAAATAAATAGATATCACGTGGCACTTAGCAAGCTGAAAATCCACACATTATCTTTCTTTGTGCTGATTTGTTTCTGTAGCTATATCTTATCTTTCATGAGACTGAATCAAAACACTTGAAAAACCAACCAAACAAAAACCAATGACCAACAACAACAACAAAACACTTTAAATTGAAAATTTAGGACTGAATTACTTGGGTAATGTTTTGTATGTTTAGTGATTTAAAAGTGACATTAAGTTGGTATTGGGAGCATCAAGCAAATGAGCTATAGAATTCTGTGCTGTGTTCTTTCCAGTCTCCCTTGGGCTGTGAAGGTGGCTGAAAATATTTCCATCTGATCAATATTGGCCAATATTTTTTTTTTTTTAAATGAACCTAATTTTATTTCCTAGCAAGTATCTACCTACATCATGGTCCATAGCCCCTTATAGAGCTTGAAATTAAAATGTCTCCTAAATCCTCCTGTGCTTTTATTACAGCCTTTGTAGGTCTGGTTATCTCTTTTAATCTAAGTACTCTTGAAGTCTAGAAAACTCTAGACCTATTCTACTAATAGAGGCAAAATAATTCATTCTGGGGCCCTTTTAAACAAAGGAAGTGCAATCGGTTGAAAAGTAGATTCTGGGAGCAAGTGCAAGCATGCAGAGAGAGGTGTAGCTGAACACCCACCAAGGAACATTCGAAACAAGCAAGTAACTACAGAGATTGCTGCATGTGTTTTTGATCTCACACACACACACTTAAAAAGGCAGAGGGTTGATTCTCTGAAAAATCATTTTATTTTCTATGCACTGAGATTGGCTAAGGCAGTATTAAGCAACTTATTCCTTTGACAATCTATTCGATTGTATTGCTTTGCTAAAATTTTGTGTCACTGTCACAGATTTGCAATGTTGCTGAGCTACAGTGAGCCAGTGAATGTCACACAGTGCTGACTGAGTCTCAGCCTGTTGTCTCATATCTTGAATGTATGGAAGAGAGATGAGCGTGGAGGGTTAAGAAACAAGGCTGACTACATACACATGTACACATCATTAAGAGACTCCAGTGAAAGATACAAAGACATACTCTGTTCCTAGTGACTGTTAAGTATGATATATTTGATGTGTCACCATCAGATTCAATCTGACCTATGTTAGTGTGTAGTACCAAATCACCTATGAGATGTTATTATGTCTTATCAATTCTAAACTACCCATGAATAATTATGTTCCCTTTTCCCCCTTTGTTTTCTGCGCTCTCTGTGTCCTCTGCAAGTCTCATTTGAGCAGCCTGCAGTTTTCTTTTTGGCTTCCTCCCAGATGTCTCCCAGCATCACAGAAATTGCATCCTTGTCTCTTCCCTGCTTGAGCCCTGCATAATAACTAAAGATACTTGAAGATTTAAACCTGAGTGGGCCACCATGATTCATCCAGTCTCCTGCTTAGACTATGTATCTGCATTAAAGATCCATTTCTGACACCATAGTGACTTGCTGTTACATCATCATTAGCAGTGTCAGCAATGTTCTGCTACAAAATGATTCCATTTTTGTTTCTTCTCCAGTGTAGTATGAAATGAACTAATAATTGTACAGTGTCAATAAAATATTTATCACCGCTTTTCAATGATATGAGAAGTTTAACTTAATTTATTTCCAATGTTAGGGGATTTTTTCACTTCTGTGTGACTAGCTGAGCTATGTGACATTTTAAATATAACTTGTCCCAAAGTTAGAATGTAACATCTGTTTTAGGGTACGCATGGTGACATTTAAAAAAAAAAGAAACCTAACTCATTTGTGTAATTTGTGTAAACTCATGTGCATTCATTTTCTGAAGATTAGTGCAAATTGCCAATGCTGTGGAGTCATTTTAGGAGCAAATATTAGAAGCAAATAGTGGGTTTATATTTGTTATTGTGACAGTGGCCAAGATATCATGCAAATTTGATCAGAAAAAAATGTAGGCATAAGTGGGGTCTCTAAGTATCAGAACTTCATTCAAGCACTTTATCAAAGAACACACAAAAAAAATATTGTTTGCGGTAACTGAACCCAGATTGGAACATTGGGGGTGGCAGAAATTTTATGCATGTCAATGCTAATTAAATATGTCGCATATTTGCAATGAATATGAAGTTCTTTAAAAACTGAGTTTTCTCGTTGTGAATACTGGAAGCAAATGTTAGATTACAGTGTGGGGTCTGGGAGTTATTACTCCCTGATTAGGTGGGACCATGGTATGCACCAGGTTTTCTTCCAAATGTTTGTATGAACTCAGAGGTCTGTGTGCCACAAGACAGCGGAGGCAAGAGCCCTCATCCAGGCAATCAGGAAGACAGGGACCACATGATGTACTGCAAAATACGCCTGTCCCACTACCCAAAGAATGGTTTGGGTTGGAAGAGGCCTTTAAAGGTCATCTAGTCCAACCCCCCTTCACTAAGTAGGGACATCTGCAACAAAAGCAGGTTGCTCAGAGCTTCAGACAACCTCACCTCGAAGGTTTCCAGGGATGGGGCATTGACATTGTCTCTGGGCAACTTGAGCCAGTGTTTCACCACCCTCAGAGCAAAAAATTTCTTCAATCTTCCCTCATTTAGTTTAAACAATCACCCCTTGTCCTGTCACAACAGGCCCTTATAAAATCTCTCCCCATCTTTCTGACAGGCCCCTTGAAGTCCTGAAAGGCTGCAATAAGGTCTCCCCAGAGTCTTCTCCAGGCTGAACACCCCTAACTCTCTCAGCCTAACATCACAGCAGAGGGGTTCCAACCCTCAGATCATTTCTGGGGGCCTCTTCTGGACCCACTCCAACAGGTTCATGTGTTTCTTGTGCTGAATATGAGGTGACTGTGAATTTCATGGCATCCCACATCATGTAAAACATGTAAAAGTAGTAAGACCACTTGTATTCTGTGCCATATACAGTTTTGTAAGTCTATTTTTGTAACCATTTGTAAGCCTGTTTCTAGCCTTTCCTCATGGAAAGTTCTGGGGTGGTTGATACCCAGGGCCTTCAGGTAGTAAATTCCACAGCTACATACATAATTACAGAAGCAGGTGCTTTTGATGAAATGAACCATAAAATGAGCCATATAATCAATACATGGCTTTAACACATTCAGATATGGGTTTTGTGAAAAAAAAAGCAAACCATCAGATTTTTATATTCCTTGCAGAGAGGCTTCTGTATAATCAAAATCTACTTCCTCAGAATATTGTCTTCTGCACTGTAATGCAGGAACATAACTCCACCAGAACGCTCTCTGCATTGCCTTAGTGCTATACAAAGTGCAAGGGACCGTGGATTCAGGAGTTTTGGTTCTCTGTCATGCAGGTCACGTTCAGGAATCCTGAATCCTGGCGAGGAAGAGCAGCCAAGGCGTATAAATGTCAGGTAGCTGTTCAGAAGCCTGCTGCTCCAAGCACTGGCCTGAGATAAGAGAGAACTAGGTGCTGCCATAAATTACTTGAACCAGGAAGAAGGGAGAGTGAGTTGGATTTAGTACATCATGGATGTTGAGAAAGTCTGGAGTTTCCTGCTTCTGGCTGCACTGTGGTAAGCTGCAGCTCAAATAAGTGAAATCCTTTTAAAATTAATACTATTGTGGTCATACAATTTGTTCTTGCTTTTTTATTATTATTATTATTTACAGCCTAACTTCTATTTATTTCCCATTTGTTTTCTTTTTTTCAGATTCTAAAATTATCAGAACAAACAGTAAGCATTACTGAATATTTGTAAAGGGTTAGGGATGGCCCAATCACTAGACAAATGACAGATGCACTTCATTAACCCCTCTCCCTTCAGGGAAAGAGAAAGGGAATAGGGGAGAGAAACTTACTGGTTAGAAAAAAAAACTAAAACAGCTTTAATAAAACAATAAAAATAAAATTAAATAGATACAAATATATATAGAGCCAGTATCGAACCCAACCCTCATCACCAGTGGTGCTGGGGAAGTCCCAGACTAGTCACAGAGGCAGATGGGAACTGAATTCTGGAACTGGATTCAGGAACACATGGATCAGGATCAAAGGCAGAATGGACAGAGTCGACCTCTGACATCGGCCATTGAAGAAGAGGCTTGACCCTCGTGATCCCTCAGCTTTAAACTGAATATGACATACATGGGATGGAATCCCTCAGTGATCAGTCTAGGGTCTCCTGTCCTGGCCACTCCTCCCTACATGTCCAGTCTTTTGCTTTCTGCACCCCACCCAACATGGTGCACAAGATTAATCAGTGACCTTGATGTGCAGAGGAGCAAGTCTAAGTCTAAGCCTTTCTGCACACCCCAGCCCTTGGTAGTAACTCTAAACATGGAGTGTTGTCACTGCTGGAAGCAGAGACTGGCTGAAAAAATGTGCCATTAACTTCAGAAAGTGCAGTTAGAAGAGACTGAGCTGGATTTTATCACTGAACAGAGTTAGTTCTGTTCTAACTTAAACCAGAGCACTATTTCTTATTTTAGCATTTTATGTGAGCTGGAGCCCAAGGGGCATTACAGAGTTAAAACATAAGTAACAGCAGAGGGAAAAAGAAAAATGGTGTAGTAATAGATGAGGAGGAAAACGCAGGGATTTGAACAGAGACAGGGGGCAATGAAGCAGTGAGACATGGGAAGGCTATTCCAGATGGCAGAAGCAGCAGTTGGGAAGGCTCTGGCACCAACAGTGGCAAGATTGCGGGCAGGGAGAGCAAAGAACCGAATGCTCTGCACGAAGAGGAGGGAGAGAGAAATACAAGGTCAGGGAGGCAGTCTGGCTCAACTGCATGGAAAATTATAAAACCCAGGCTGACAACATTCTGTCACCGAACCTTGTGCAGCTGATTTATGCCTCTGTAGAACTGTGTGACATGGTGACTGAAAGGTAGAAATGTTTCACCTTTCTGGCAGGCACCTTGTACTGGTCAGTGGAAGACGAGCAGGGCAGCAGTCATTCAAGAATGAAGGATGCAGTTAGAGCAGGTTCTTGAGGAGGGATTTGCTCCTTATGTTCGTGGATGATGAAACATCTAGATTTAAGCAGAGATGTTTCTTGAGATTTTTTAATATAATAATTGCCTTGTCAGGGAATCAGCTTTGAAATTTGCTCTTATATAAAGAGCTTCCACAAGAACACCATTGTGTTATACAGGTGATGGGGCCATACCCCTCTGGTAGGGTCGTTTCCTTTTGGTTGCTGTAAAATACCAAGTCTTGACGACAAAAGACAGCTTTTTCAATTGTTTTTCTATAGCTCAGGCAATTGTAAAAGGCTTTTCAAATGTTCATACAAGAAGTTCCCTTATGTGAATTAAACAAGTGATGTACTATGCACAAAGTATGGAAAAAATCTCTTTGAAATGTCTGTGGAGGATTATATGATGACAGTTCCATTGTCTGCAGCATGGGTTTGCACAGATTAATCTACACACTCTGACTGCTTCACTCATGGCTTCTGACAGAATACCATCAGAGATCTTTGAATGGTATCTGGGGTCAAGCTCTGATGGGATCTTCATTCCACTACTGATGACCTGAGCAGCCTTGAATCTGGATCTGGGTGCCCAGCACAGACAAACGGACCCATTATGTGCTATCCCTTCCTAGCTGAAAAACAGAAGCACTGAGGATGCTGTTCAAATGCCAAGCCCATGAATGTGGTGAGGTTCTGTCCTGTGCCGTAAGCCCTGTCGGGCAGATGTCGAGCAGGGATGTGTGCCGAGCAGATGGATCATTCCTCTCCTGGCAAGACAGATTTGGGACTGAGAGCTACCCTCAAAGTGCTGAAGCCTCAAAATGTTTAAAATTAACATCAGAATGTAGACAGTGCCATCCTAGTTGGACCAATATGCTAATGGATTGTATTGTCCTACTTTATCTGACAGTGCCTAATAACAGAAGGCATTTTGCAGTAAGTAGCTGGGAAATAAGTCACCAGGAGGAAAATATTCTTTCTAAAGTTTTACTTTTTTTTTTTTTTTTTTTTCCTGAAATTCCTGATTACTGGGGCAACTAGATCCTACAACACTCCAGATGCTGCAAGCTTTTTCCTTGATTTTATCAAAAGTTGGAGCAAGTGATTAATCTTTCTCCTCACATTTTCAGATACTCTTGTTTGCACATCTGTCTATTCATATTGCATAAATGCTTCAGAACACAGAAGAGAGAGGGAAGGAAAGGTTGAAAATGTTGATTTTGTATTTAATTATATTTAACTATTGAGAAACTATTTCTCATAAGGTAGTTTGTTTCATGTGGTATTTGTAGTGTACCATTGGGAGGATCTACATCAACCCAGACTCTGGGGATTGGCTATCACTTCATCAAGCCATATTTCTACACGGTATTATTCCGGAAATTCATCGCAAGCAGTGATAAGAGGCACCCAAAAGCCTCAGTCTAATTTGTGATGTCAGTTCTGCTTTTTAAAATAAGAAAGCTTTTTATATAGAGAGAACACTGTCGAGTGCCTATGTATGCCCTATGAATACACAAACATGTTATTCGTGATATACTTAGGAGAGGGGAAAGATACTATGTGCTGTTTGATAGTTTCTTTTTGCTTCAAACTACAGTTTAGTGTAAGTATGATATGCATTTACACTTAAATAAAATGTGTGTGCAAGAGGAGAAGTTTGTAATATCAAATATCAAGGCCAAATTGTTGCTTGAAGGTGACTGAATGTAGTTCAGTTGCCAAATGCTGATAACGGGTTTGGTTACTCGTGTCCATAAGAATTGGCATTTCTCATTGACTTGACTAGCCTGAATAGTCTTACCACTCTTCATCTGAAAACTGTAGGATAACTGGCAGCAAATTTTCCCTCAACTCCCAGAGAATCAATTAAGTAGTGCGGAGCAGAACCCAGCACCAGATACGGCCAGTAATGACTACTGCACACCATGAGTTTCATACTTCCCTTTAATTCCCTTTGCCACTGTAATTTAATTAATTTCACTCAGTCTTATTAATCTTCAGATAACATCTTGATAGGGACGAGCTTACAGCTTCCTCACGTGCAACACATTTGTTCTAAGTGCCTCTTTCTGAACAGTTTTAGTCTCTTCCCTCGGTGGAAGTGTATGCGAGCACCCAATGTTTTGGTGCCTGAATTAATAATTATTAATGTAATGTCTGTAATGTTATCTTGTGGAAAAAAAAAAAAAAAAAAAGATTCTTGTTTTTTAAAAATATGATACAAAGTCTAATCTTGTTTTGTCTCTAATTTTGAAGTTGACTCTGTCGTTCTTCACGCTGCTGTACCACTAGCTGCAGTCAATGTTCAAGTGCATTTTGGGGTTAACAGGTTTTTTCTAGCTGTTACTGTCTCACAGCGCTCTCTACTGATGAAAAGCAGAAAAAACATACCATATTTGTACATGCTTTTCAATTGTTTTCAGAAACTGCTAATTCGAACTAAAATAAGTATTTTAAATATCCTGAAAAACTAACAGTTTCAAGTTGATCTGTATAACTTTTTATTATTATTATTTGTCATATGATTTTGGTTTTTCAGCATATTATATTTGTGCAAGAGTCACAGTTATATGTCAAAATAGATATTTCCAAGCAGAACCTGAGTACTTGAGAAGAACAGAATTCCCACAGGCTGTTTTTCCTAAATCCCCAAGGTTTTCCAGGCAATACTTACCCATCATTTACAAGTTGACAGCACAGATCAGAAAATACTAGACATTATTCTTGCGTCATACCATGTACAAAAATTATGTCTCCTGAAAGCTCTGAAAGTGAATGGCTGACTTAATTTTTCAAGCCCTTGCTGGATTTCAACTGTAAAAAGTCTTCAAGATTAGGCACATAGTTTGGATTCAGGTCATCTTATATGAATTCAAACAGGAAGAACTATTGTGGTAAAATACTAATGTGGCCTTTCAATATAAGAAAGTTGGAGAAACACTTTTTACCAAGGCCTGTAGTTACAGAAAAAGAGACAATGGTTTTAAACTGAAAGAGGCTAGGTTTTGACTGGACATAAGGAAGGTATTTTTTGTTATGAGGGTGGTGAGACACTGGAATAGGTTGCACATAGAAATTGTGGATATACTGAAAGGTCACTAGATCTAATGAGAGATTATTCTAATCCAAACTATTCAATGATTCTATGAAAAGACAGTAAGAGAGACAGGCTAAAAGAGAGACATTCAATAGAAATCCACAAAATCATCACCTTAGCTCAGAAAGTAGATTTGAGAGATTCCAGGACATGCTGGCTTGGACGCCCTGCACTCATAGGGTTAATGCAACACAAAGTCAGAATCACTAACCCTGAGCTATATCAGCAGACTCGTGGCCAGCAGGTCAGGGAGACAATCTGCTCCCAGGGCTGTGGGGGGGGGGGGGCAGAGAGAGAGAGAGAGAGAGAGAGAGAGAGAGAGAGGCTGGGAGGGCTGGAACCCCAGGCTGGGAGAGATGGGGGGGTTCAGCCTGGAGAGGAGAAGGCTCTGGGGAGACCTTCTGGTGGCCTTTCAGCACTTCAAGGGGCCTGTCAGAAAGATGGGGAGGGACTTTTTAGCAGAGCCTGTTGCAACAGGAGAAGTGAGAGTTTTAAACTAAAAGGGGAAAGAATAATACTAGAGAAGAAAAAAAATTTTTACACTGAGGGTGGTGAAACACTGTCCCAGGTTACTCAGGCAGGTGGGAAAAGCCTCATCTCTGGAACCATTCTAGGTGATGCTGGCTGGGGCTCTGAGCAACCTGCTCTAGTTGCAGCTGTCCCTGTTCACTGAAGGAGGGTTGGACTAGGTGAGCTTTAAAGGTCCCTTGCAACCCAAAACATTCTTTGATTCTATTCTATGATTCTATAACCCTTACTTCAAGGGAGGGAGGTAGGTAGGGCTCACTGTTCACAATGCTCCACAGCTCTGGAGACCCCTCTGGTTGTATGTTTACACCCTCCTAGTTGCTTTAACAGTGTGGGAGGCTCCTCTTTCCCAGGGATGATAATTCTACTGCTTTCTGCTGATTTTATTTCAAAGAGATATTGTAAGACTGTCCATTGCATACTAAATCCACTCAGTCATCTACTAAGAGCCTTCAAGCCATCTTCTGTGCAGTTTTATGTAAATAAATTGGCAACACGAGGCTGCAGTTATAACAACAATAGTATTCAATCACATTTCTTCAGTTGCAGGACTTTTTAATATCTAATTGTGAAACAAGACAATAATAACATCATAGTTTTCCTCTAACCAGAATGAAATGGAGTGTGGAAAAACAAACCCAACACAAATCCTCCCTTATTTGCAGTACTGATGCTGTTTGAGTGTGTATTCTAATTATTCCTTTGCATCGATTTTGGTAGTTTTAATTTATTTCTCTATTTAAGTCAATATAGAAAATAAAATAGCTGGATCATGATCCCTTTCCCTGAGTAAACCACACACACAATACTGAGACTTCTTCCTTCTTTTTCCACTTCTGGCAATGAATTTAGTCTCAAACTCACACAAATTGTTTGGTCCATTTGGAATTCATGTGACATTTTGCATGAAAAACAGTGTGAAATGCTGTTTTCTCTGCTCCTGGAATATAAATTATTCATCTTTGTGATATATCAGACAGTTTTTTCTTGTAGATAAGAAGTCACCTCTCATTTGCTCTACAGATCACACAGCCTAAGCAATAGAAAATGGGTTGAATCCAGCAGAAAAAAAAAAGACACCTGAGCATATATAGTTTGTGTTAGCATTACTAAAATGCTATGGCTCTAAACCTCCTTAACTTTGAATGAAATTGTTTATGCATGAAATAGGTTATCTAGTGTGCAATAAAAATGCAGGTAGTGGAGAAATGGTTGTACGGTTTCTAGGTGTAGCTGAGGGAGTTACAAATTACAAGGAGTACACCTATGGTTTAAGCCTTATAGAGGGGTCTAGAGAACTATGGTGATTTCCTCTAATTATGCAAAGTATATCAAGGTTCATTAGCAACAGGAGAGCAATTAATTTCTTAGTTCTTGGTTGGCCAGTTTGTTTGTTTTCTTTGGGAAGAAGTTCTAGAAGAATCTATGATTTTATTTCTGTAGGACATTCTATTTAAAACCAAATGGTGACCTTGCTAAGAGTTATACACATGACTGGGGATCTCTGCTAGAAGGATTGTCATGTTTGAACACCCAGGTCTGGCTCAGACAGTCCTTCAGTAACACATTGCTTTCCCTGTTCCTCCACGCTTTCCTACATTTCTACTCTCAGTTGCTGTCGGAGGCATGGCATGGGGCTGGCTGCACCATTAGCCTAAAGCAACACAGTCATGTTTAGATCTTTGTATTTCTTGAGATGCGGACCAAATGATGTATTATGACATGCATGGAGAATTCTTGCTTCTGAATCTGCCAATTTCTGGCAGACGTGTTGGTGTTTCTCTTCATAATCGAGTCAGAGCAATTAATATCTTGGGGGGGGGGGCTATCAGAAAAACAGGGACTAACTTTTTAGAAGGGCTGCTGTGACAGGACAAGGATCTTAATCTAAAAGAGACTAAATTTAGACATGGTTGAAGGAAGACATTTTTTGCTATGAGGGTGGTGAAACACTGGCTCAGGTTGCCCAGAAAGGTGGTAGAAGCCCCATCCCTAGAAACATTACAGGTGAGGCTGGACAGGGCTCTGAGCAACCTGCTGTAGTTACAGATGTCCCAGTTCACTGCAGGGGGGGTGGACTAGATAGCCTTCAAAGGTCCCTGCCAACCCAAAGCATTCTATGACCTTGTCTCAAATTCTATAAACAATCAAAATTGTTTCCTGTGTCAGTCAGTAGAGAAGAGATATGTCCTTATGTAGACATCGCACAGAAATGTTAGTGGCCTCCAAAACAAGTCACAGGCAAAATCTCAGATATTACACTTCGTCAGTAACTGGCCATCAAGCATCAGCATGTGGAAAAGGACACTTTGGCCAAGTATTTTCTGCTTTATTCTTAATTTTTACACATAACTGGATGAAATCAAGAGCCTGTGAGTCAAGACCTTGGCATTTAAAGTTCTTACTGCATTGTTTTATTTTCCTTGAGCTTTACATGGACTTTACACAGGCAAACTTCACAGAGGGTAATGCGTTTAATGTTGAGTTCCCAGATCTAACTGAACTTGCAAAATACGTATATGGGAGATGAAGCTGAATTCATAAGAGGTAACAGAAAGTGCAGTCAGGCCTTTTGTACCAATACTAACTTTGTCTCACTGAGAGAGATCTGTAATAGCATAGACAGAAATGATTTTACAGTTACCCTCAAACACGTCATTTTTTAATCCCATTGCTTATAACTCTGCTAAATTTTAATTCCTCAAGGCAGATGTTTTCCATGCAATGTGTTTGCCTGAGAACACATTTTTAATTGATCTTGAAAGTAGATTAAAGCGGGCTTTTGGCTTCAACAACTTGGCTATTTCTCAGGATGAATCACAAGCAAAATATGTTTTACTCACATTAAAAAAAAATAAAAATAAAAATTAAAGACACACGAGTGCCAGCACTTCCGTGTTTAGGTTGTAGACTTGGACAACATAGCAACTGAATCCTTTAAGAGATGCATATTTTCCTGCAAAGCATAATGTGAAAAGTTACTACAAACTCAACAGTGTGGCAGTTACACTTATAGCAGAATTTGTTTCCCTCAAATTAGTTCCATCTGACAGTCCTCAGGGGTTAACCTGACTAATTTTTTCTTCAGAGACCTTCAGTTTCCTGCCTGAGGACAAGGAGAACTGATCAGAGCTTCTCTGACAGACAAATCTCTCCAGATTCCAGGAGCGATACAAATGCAGGAAGGAATAGTTGGGTTCCTGTCTCCCTTGTTTTCTAAACACAAGCCTTAGTGAAAAACATCAGATTAAGATCATGATGCTTTTATAAACATAATGGGCAAGAAAATTTACAAAGGCAGAAGTGATGAAAAAAAAACCAAAACAGAAATACAAAATCGTACAGTGATAGAATCTTAAAAAGGAGTGACAATGGTAAAGAGGATATCGAGCACTTGGGATGAAGTGGTAAGAGTAGAATATTCATTCAGGAGACAAGAACACACTTAATGTGGTGTTGTACATAAAACAAGATGCAGAACAACCCATTTTGTAGTCACATTTCCTGAATGGCACTTGGGATATGCTATACTTTTGGATCAAGCCCATGCAAACAGAAAGTAGAGAAATAACCACCTATCCATATCAAAAGGCAACCAAAAGGCACTTGCTGTGGCAAAGGCCCCAGAAAAATCTCAGGATGTGCTGAAGAGAGCAGCTCACTCACTGAAGGCAGTTAGGTAACCAGCTTGCAGTGTTACCTGCCTGTTACCTCCCCCATTTATTCTCTGATGCAATAGTGTCTTAAATGAAAAAAAAACAAAACAGTGTACAATCCTGTGAAAAGATTTCATATGCCTGTATTTACAGGGTAAAACAAACTCACTGATGCAGCCATAATTTTACATTCACTAAATTTCATAAAGTTTATTCCTCAGTGCTGTTTTAAACACAGAGATATTGGTGTGGGATTTAAAGACTGACCCTTCAGACAGGAGAATGCAATGGTGTTAATTGTTTTTAGCTAAGTCGTGTTGGGTTACCACTGAAATATAAGAAATGTAGAGCATGTTGTGATAATTTATAGCAGTAGGCAGCATGGCAGTTTCAATAGAGTTCCTAGATCTTAAGAAGTATTTTAAATCACAGAATCCATACAAGCTCTTATCCTTTTGAATGGCCATGGAAATAGACTGTTCAGAGGCTGAAGAGGGGCAGCAAAGCTTGAATGATATAGCAGGTGAACATATCGATGTGTCTGTGCTTTCACATTCTGGGTTATATAGACCAAAAATTTTAGTGTCACTTCATTTATTTTCCTAGTGCATCATGTATTCAAAAGACGAGCTGCACAGAACAGCTGGTTGTGTTAGTTCCAGCTGGTGGTACCTTGGGCAGGCAAAGGAGAAGCAAAATTGCAGCACCAGATCAGTGAACACAACTGCAGACCAGGGTGCCAAGGCAGGATTGTCAAATTGATTGTCGCTGCAATTCAGTATTTAGGCTTTTCTACTCCACGTGTTCCTCCTGTGAGGGACAGGGATAAATGTTTAGTGCAGTGATTGGTTTCTTTTGATGAGAATGAGGAGGGCATGTTTGAGAAAGTAAACAGATGCTGGAGTGATTTTTGGAAGGTGTGTATAATTGAACAGCTTTGGGGTGATTATTAGCAATAAACATTCTTTGAAATGCAGTAGAAATTCACCTACACAAAAGATTTTAGAGGAACTATAAGTATAAAATAAGAATAAGGAAGATCATTTGTTGATTATCTTATTTTACCTATCCAGCCTTCAGCATCTTGACAGTGTTAGTTCAGCAGAACAAAGAAATTACTCCTGTGGATTTCTGAGGCATTTATGTTTCTCTTATTAGTGAAATGTATGTGGAATGAGTCACAATGTCCTAGCCGACCAAGCTTATTGAAAGAAAAAAAGATTGGCAAAATTTCTTTCCTTTCTAAGAAAACAATATATTTTAAATTAAAATAGGTGGATCTTTTATTTCTGCATTAAAAAAAAAAAAAAAAGTGTATTGAGAAATTTTAGAAAGTACTCAGATACAGTTTATAAGGATTTCCTCAGCGGTCATTGTCATGCCTAAGATAAAAAGGGACATACAGACCTTCCATGTATGCCTGTACCTCACAGTTACAGCTTTTAAATTACAACCAAAGCTATTAAGCAGAACAATTCAATAGACATGGCCTGTAATCTCTTTAATCTTTTTTCAGGATGACCTATTATTTGTATCACCTAATCCCACATTAATATTTTAATACACTTTGTATGTTAGTGTAAAGTCAGCAGATGTTAGTGTAAAGTCAGCAGCAGGGTTCAATACAGGGTGTTACAGGATTTTTTGCCTCTTTATTGTTGTGGTTTTGTTCCCTATTTGAAAAATAATCCTTATTTAAAAAAATGCTAGACACATTCTTCTGGAATACTTTAGTTCAGAATGCTACTGAAATTACTGACCAGGGAACCCAACTTGTTATTCTGAGGTGACTGCTGGTGAAGATTGAGATCTGCATAGGTATGTAGATGAGAACAGACATTGCAAGGTGCAGAATGCATTAAATGGGTGAGGCTCTGTTTCCCAAGCCCATCAGGGAGACCATGAGTTCAAATCATAAAGCAGGGTGGCACTAGAGCTACATAATATATACCAGGAGTCTGCACAGGTCAGTGGACAGCACACAGCAAAACTGTGCTTTCAAGCCTTTGTTCCACTTCTATATGACCACTCTAACTACAAAAGCAGTAGTTGAGCAGACGCTCAATTTTATGCAGCCATATAACAGCCAGAAGAGTAAATGTCCTTGTTGTGCCCTTCTAATATTCATGAAGAATTAATTTCATTAAGCCTACCAGACATTACTTGGCGTAAAATGAGAGAAAAAATATTCATAAAGTATATTTTGGCAGAAAAAGACTATTGTAGCTAAATGACTTTGATATTTCAACATTTTTTTAAAAAAAATCACATATTCTAAAATTAAATACATATGAAAAGGAGTAAATATAATTTTTTAAACCATGATAGAATAAATATTTCATACTGTGCTTTTTTTTTTTTTACCATATTTTATTTGTTCTAAAATAGTCATGCTTTTTAGTGCAACACAAGAAGGTTGCTCTTTGACATTAAAACCAAGAGTGAATATTTTTGACTACCCAGCATAACAATCTTCACAAGACAAGGTTCCAGGGTTAAATGTTCAATATTTCAGAAAATCAATCATTTTAAGATACTAAGCAGCATTTCACAACTCAGACATCTCTTCAAAACACAAAAATGTGGATGAAATCTATGTAGTTACTCACATACAAAGATGAATGGTTACCTAGGAAAAGATAAATGAGGCTGCAAATGATTTCAGAGATTTTTGTAAATCTAAATGATGGTTATGTGCTCAGAGAAAGAAGATCCCTGTGCAGCAGATTCTTCATTTCCAAGTAATTTAGAATCAAATATCCTGAGCTGGAAGGGAACCAGGAGGATCACTGAGTCCAAATCCTGAAGTTAAAGCATAAAACTCTTAGTGAACACAGACAGGCCTGGGACTATATTCACTTCCCTGGTGAGCTTGTTCCAGTGCTTGACCACTCTCTCAGTGAAGAACTTCTACCTAATATCCAATCTGAACTTCCACTGACACAGCTATAAGCTATTCACTCACATCCTATCCCTGCACACCAGAGAGAAGAGTTCAGCACCTCCCTCTCTGCTCCCCATCATGTAGACATTGTAGACAGCAATAAGGTCACCTCTTAGTCTCCTCCTTTTTAAGCCGAACAAACCAAATATCCTCAGGCACTTCTAAGAAGTCTTGCCCTCTAGTGCTTTCACCATCTTTGTTGCTTTCCTGTGGACATATTCTAATATTTCTATATCCTTCTTAGATTGTGGAGCCCTACATGTCACACAGTTCTAGAGGTGAGGCTGTAGCAATGCTCACTGTAGTGGGACAATAATTTTTGACTATCATTAGCCATATTGTGCTTAATGCACCCCAGGATACAGTTGGCCCTATTGTCTTTCAGGCCACATTGTTGAATCAAATTGAATTTACCATCAAGCAAAAACACTGGTTTTCTTACTGCAGAGCTGCACTCCAGACTCTTGTCTACCTGTCTATACATATATCCACTGGATTACACCATCCCAGATGCAGAATCTGGCATTTGTCCTTGTTAAATTTCATATGGCTTGTGATGGCCCAGTGCTCTAACAAGATTTCTCTGTAAAGCCTCTCTACCCTTTAGGGAATCAATGTGTCATCCTAATTTAGTATCACTGACAAACTTGCTTAGTGTGACCTAAGTCCTGTGTCCAAGTCACTAGTAAAAACACTGGAGAGAAACAGCCTTCACCCTGAGGCCTGGTGAACACCACCAGTGACTGGCCATCAGCCAGATGTTACCGCTTTTAATACAGAATCACAGTATCACAGAATTACTGCAGCTGGAAAAGATCTCTGAGATCATCAAGTCCAGACTATACTACAACACGGTGAGCATGACTTTTCCACCAGTTTTTCATTCACCGTGTTGTACACATGTCTAGTTGTATGCTGGAAACTTTGTTTGGAAGGATACTGGGAGAGACTGTATCAGAAGCTTGTTAAGATGGGCTGTTCTTAATATGAGAGTGTAAGCAGTGTTTTAGATGAAAAAAAATCATACCATATGTAATTTGATTTACTATTTCATGAGAAATACCAATAACCCAATAAACTTTTCTTAATGTAAAATAGCACAACTTTTTCAGTGAAAAAAAACCCACCAAATAACCATATGTAAGGCTTACTTTCCAATAAATACTATCTGGTATTCTTAATCTGTTTATGCCCTTTTCTCCTGAGTACTGTAGAGACTAGTTGTCTATCACAGTTTATCCAAGTAAGCTATTGTTCTTTCAAATAAATTGCTCGAATTTGAGACACTGTCTAGGGGCTTGTGGGAGAGCTCTTTCTAAGAGAGTGGAATTGTAATCCAGACTATTTTTTCCGGAGCAAATACATGTCATTCGGTCTGTGGATAAGAAAGACTGTAAATGTATTCAGTCTTCATATTCCTGCAGCACAGAAATGTAAATATAGGGAGAAGTTTATGTGGAAACATGATTTAATTATTCCTCTATTTAAACATACAGGTGTGAAATGAGTAACAGTGCCTTATGTTTAATGATCTCACTGCAATATAGGAGTCCCCTCAGCAGGCAAAGGGTTATTCTGTTTTACTTCTAGAGATAAAAGCTGTCCAAAGTCTTCAGACAAGGAAAAGTTTAAATGTAGCCAGGAAGAAATAGAAGTAAAGTACTTTGCAGCAAATAGAATGAATCTGTGATCATTCAGGGAAGAAATAAAATCTCTCTTCACTGCAGCTCTTCACTTAACAAAGGAGTTTTTGTTTCTGTTTTAAAGGGCTTGTAAGCATTTTTAATATTTTTATCATCATCATCATCATCATTATTATTCTATTATTTCTATCATACTTTTCTTATCTCTCTGCATCTGTTATTAGAATGCAAAACCTTTTTCTGGCATAAATTCTTTTTTACCACACATCACTGACAGAACATGGCTATGCAACATGGCTCTCGCTTGATTTTTCTCCCAGTGCTCCACAATTGAACTTCATTATTTCTCCAAGGCTAAAGACACCTAGTATCCCTGTGAAGTTTCAGTTTGGTTTTTCTTCTTTGCTGTGGGGTTCTGTACACAGAAGTTGCCCCTCTGGGGATTATTTTAACAATTGATAATACAGCTTTCTTCTACATCTGTGTGCTCTTATTTTTCTTTGATTAGAACTAGCAAGCACTAAACTTAATCTATAAACTTCTACTGCACTTTGTGCACAGCAGCAGTCCTATGAAAACTTCACATGAAGGGGGAGCAAGAGAGGTGCAAATGTGTTGTAGTTAACCCACTGTGAGATCCTATGCCATGAGAGGGAATCCTCTCCTCAGCTGTTGATGAGTTTGGTCCTGGACCCTCCTATTTATGCTCTTGCATAAGTAGTGAAAAGGAAATTTGTGTTCATACTTTGTTGATACCTATGATCTGAGTTATGAAATGCTATTTCCTACAGCTTGTCTCAAGGCAAAGACTTTGACAAGATTAGCTGTGATCCATTAAGTATCTTTTCCAGAATTAGCTTAAAAAACAAAAAAAAACAAACAAACAAACAAAAAAAACTTTCCCTTAATTTGGTTAAGTGTATTTTTTATTATTAGCAAAGTATATAATAAACATGACTGGTTACCCTTAACGTGTCTCCTATTTTTCTAAACTTTTTTCCAGCTTTTCTTATTCTTGTATCTGTTTAATCCTTTTTTCTTTTCTCTCTGAAGAATCTCTTTTCCTCCAGACCTTTAAAGATTATCAAATCTCCCCACAGAGAATGGATCTCTATCAAATCTCCCTATGAATCTCTCAATAGAGCTGTTTTGCTGGAGTGCTGAAAGCACTACTCAAGGAAAGAGTATATTGCTATGTTTCATTTTCTATCTCTTCCTTGTATGTCCAAGTTTACAATTTCTCATCCCACCCAGCTGCCCCACCGTTTAGATTGTCTGCTTTTTTTGTTCTAGGAAATTACACAACTACTTATAAGCTGTCAAATTTGTTCACGTTTAAAACCAGTTGTAGGTTTGAATGAACTTGATATTTCAAGAAGAAACTATGTCTACTTACAGAAGGATTTTCATAAAATAACATGAAAATGGTATCATTTTAGTTGCTAAATTTTATTTTCCATTTACAGTGTTTTCCTCAAAGTTGTATGTTTTTCAGGTCCTACCAAAAAAACAGAGCTATGAACTATTAGGTAATGAAACAACACACAAAGAGGGTCTCAAAGCACGCAGCTTAAAAATTTGTGCAGACAAAAGTGGATTTGATTGCAACTGGCTTTACCTGAACTCATTTTGGAAGCAACTATGTCCATCAATTTTAGAGCACCGTTTTACAGTTGCCAATAATTTCACCTCAGTAAAATAAAAATGCTAACCTCAGAGATGCCCACAGAGACATAGTACTAAGCACTGACACTGCTACACTAATTACATGAACACCTTCCAGGCAAACAATTTTTCAGATCCTCATGCTGATTTGGTGTCGTATACACTTCAACAATAAGCAGCAGAGTAAAAAATGTCTTAGTTCTCCAGAAAATAGCAAAGTTCTGGTGTAAGGGTATTCTCGTTCTTGAAAGCTGTTACCTACAACAATTTGATAAATGAAAAGTTGCTCTGAGTCAGAGCTTTAGCACATCTGATGGTCTGGAAAGTGTTCATTCTGGATTGATCAGCACTGTGGGCTATTACTTTAAGAAAGATCTGGGAATGAGAGCTAATCAGCCTGAAAAAAGCATCTTTTATGGGGAAAATATCTTGTCTGCATTTCCGTACTTTCACCCTTTAATTCGAGCTCAGCTGAT
Organism: Todiramphus chloris collaris; assembly: GCA_025345505.1. Taxonomy (NCBI): domain Eukaryota; kingdom Metazoa; phylum Chordata; class Aves; order Coraciiformes; family Alcedinidae; genus Todiramphus; species Todiramphus chloris. Next base: position 4,048,405 of record JANVCC010000047.1, read on the forward strand.
TAGTCTATAAAGCACTGGAGTTTCATCCTTTATTTCTTAGAAAAAACTCCAGGTTCTGGTGAAAGCTTTAACTTTCTTAAACAAAGAGAGAGGTATGCCTTGGGATTAAGCCAAGATATAGCCTGTTGTTTAGCTATGAGTATTTAGATTACAACAGTCTAGATCAACATATAAATAATGTATTAATAAATATAATAAAGACATTTTACCAATAGATAAAATAATCATGAGGATACTGAAGTATAAAGTTGTGAAGGAAATACTGACAGCAGTTAAGCATTTGTGAAACACGAAGTATGAATTTCCCTCAGATGAGGAAAGGCTGAGAGACCTGGATATGTTTATCCTCCAGAAGAGAAGACTGACAGGGGATCTTATCAACACTTATCAATATCTAAAGGATGAGGGCCAAGGGAATGGAGCAGGACTCTTTTCAGTGGTGCCCAGTGACATCACAAGGGGCAACGGGCAAAAAGTGGAACACAAGAAGTTCCACCTCAACATCAGGAAAAACTTATGTGTAGTGAGGCTGACAGATATCTGTCCCAGGCTGTCCAGAGAGGTTGTGGAGTCTCCTTCTCTGGAGAGATTCCAAACCTGCCTGGACACTGCGATGCTGGGCCCCCTGCTCTGGGTGACCCTGCTGGAGCAAGGGGGTTAGCCAGATGACCTCCAGAGGTGACTTCCAACCCCCACCATTCTGTGATTCTGTGTCTCTGTGAATGACATATCACTGGGACGGTTCTTGCATAGCTGATAGATTACCAAGCAGCAGATCCAGTGACAATCCAAAACTGAGCTTGAAACTCACCCTTCAGCACTGCACTTTCCAGGCACTGCTTTTGCTCTGCTACTAATTATGTTCATGTTGTTAATTCAGTCAATTCAGTGTGTTTTCACAGATGCCACCTGCTGCAACACATAGGAAAACTCTTCAGCCGTCATCCACATATAAAGTACTTTCCTCTCACAAGTTATATCTTGAGCTTCACAGTCTCCAAAAGCTTCATTCCAAACCAGGGTCCTAGGAATTAAGAGCAGCAAGTATTTACTCATCCTTTTGAGAAGGCACTAGTAAACTACTGTTTCTTACAGAGTGAGTTGCTGACCCTTTATATCAGAGCAAAGCATAGAAGTGTTGATAAACTGAATTGATTCATGAAACAATCAGTTCCATCATTTTCTGCAGCAAATTCACACAGGACAAAAACTATTATCTTTCAGATAAACAGCAGGAACATTTTTACCACAGCATGAGATCTTGTTTTTTTTGGCTTCACCAAGGAGATGAAAAGACACACCTAAAATCTAAATGTTTACAGTAGTGTTACAGTGTTATGAAACAGTATGAGACAAAGGACTTGAAAATTAAATACATTTTGAAAACTGAGAGGTAGGTTCATCTCTTTTCAAAAACCATAAAACTGTCTTTACATAAGAAAAAATGAAAGAAAATATGCTAATATATTAGACAAACATATGGTGCCAATGTATTTTGAGTGCAACATGCAGTTCTGGTCCTTGCATCACTAAAAATGATGTAGCAGAACCACAAAATTCAGAGCAACAAGAAAAAACAGAACTATAAAACAAATTTCATATGAGGAATGACTTCTTCCTAGAAAAAGGACAGCTAAAGCCATATGTGGTAGGGATCTGCAAAACTGTGAGTAGTAGGGAAAAAGTAGGTTTATTCATTATCTCTTCTAGTATAGGACATGTGAGCAACAAGTGAAAACAGCAAGCTGTAAGCTCAAGCCAATATCCCAAAAGAAGAGCCTTCTTAGCATGGTGTGGAGATCAGCTGTGGAATTCCTTGCAGTTGGGTGCCATGAATGCAGAATTTGTACAAAATGATGGGGAAAATCCTCAAAGAATTAAATAAGAACATCATCCTCTCAGGAAGTTTCTTACGCATGACTTTTTGGGCAGCATCCAGGCATTTGTCACTGCCTACTGTTGGAGACAGGACTGATACAAGACAGAGTAATTATTCAGCCCAATATGGTCATTCCTACTTTCTTCTGTTGAATTACAGAAGTAATTTTGAGTAGCTGAAACTTAATATTATTTACACTTCAAGTATACTTAAACACATTTTGCATGTGAATTCTACATCAGTGTAGGGAACTGATAATGCTCCAAAGCTGGACATCAGCCTCCTCCTTGTGAGGAGTTACATTAAGTCAGTGGGATCATTTCTGTATAAAATGAGTGGAAGCAAAATGTAAAGTTACTCCAAATAGTGAAAAATAGAACCCATCACACACACACATACACAAAGTCAAAGAAATCAAATAAATCGTTCCTAATTTAGTAGACTTGCAGCAGGAGAGCTTCCTAATATATGTAAATGCCATTGTCATTGAATGTCTGGAGAAGCTGAAATGGCAGAAAGAGCCTGTTGTCAATGAAGCAGGAAAATGCTGAACTTGATTTAAAACAAACTGGTCAAAAATGGGTCATGTGAAAAGAAATGATTGAAATAGGTTAAAAACTATAATATCCTACACCAAACACCTCATTAAAAGGTTATTCATCAGAATAAAGAATGTCATTCTTTTTCTGTATGAATACTTATCTCTATGCTTAGCAACTTGCAAATAGGATGGACATACAAAAATCTAATTTATTTAGCACATTTACATCTTTAGATGTTACAGAATAGACTTTGTTTTCAATTACCTTCATAATTACTGATATGTACTTCTCTACTCACTGTTTAAAAAACCCTAAGGCTACCCAAAACCAGTGCAAAATGTTCTTCACTTCATTCAATGAGCTTTAACAGAAACCAATGCATTTTAACTGAATTTTTGTTTATCTGAAGCAGCACATTTTAATGAAATCAATACATTCTTGCTGAAAGCCTCATGAATCCATTGGAAAGAATACATTTTTACTGAAACCAATATGCAGTTTTATAATGTCTGTATGTTTTAGTGAAAGCATGGCAATACATTTTAGCTGAAACCAATATGTTTCTCCAGGGCTGATATCAAAGAAATCATATTTTATGGTGAAACCAATGTATTCTTACTGAAACTAATACTCCATATTCTGGAGCCAACATTGTCAAATTAAATGAAAGCTATGTTTTGTTTTACTGAAGAAATTACATACTTTCGAGATTATCCTAAAACAAGGAGTTTTGCAAAGCTTATATTTTAGTTTGTACATAAAATAAGAAGCAGATGATAAGAAGTCATTCTTAGATAGATCTATCTCCTTGGTTTTACATTTTATGTAGTCTTGCAACATATACATATTCTATCAAATGAGTAAAGATACAGGTAAAAGTTTATTTTCATTCTCAATAGACTTTCACTAAATATTTTTTTCCACTTCGTATGCAAACTGACTTAAAATAAGGCAGCATTATGGGTGATTTACACTTCAGAGCAGAGGAACAGAACAGTGGTTAATGATTTTATTGTAGACTAGATGTGATGTATTATGCAGGAATTTTTTGTAAGAATTGTTTTCAGTACATCAGTTTTGGTATTTTTCTTGACATTTTGACTCAACATGTGCAGATCTGTATTACTTAGAAATATTTTGAGTAGTCTGGTACATGTAGCTAATGATCTGTGATCCTTCTAAGTGTTTTAATTGATGCAATTAATGTGAATTAAAAGGCTCAATATGAATTTCAACAGATCTGAAGAAATGCATAATCTGCTCAAAATTTAGACACAGTTTTTCTTTCTTTATCTTTACAGCATAAAGAGATAAAGTAGGCAGAGCAAGAAAACCAGCAATACTTTCAATAGAACTGTTTTAGCATTACATGACAGCACCGAACCACAGAAGACAAAAAGAGCTAATTTTATACAATTACTGTCCTCACCACAGGCACATCAAAGTATTATTTTCAGTTAAACCAAATATAGCATAATTTCCTAATGAGAAACCAATTACGATGAAAGATTAAAGGAAATTAACATTGCTCAGCAAACTAAAAAATGAGTTGTGTGACTGCAATGTGTTACAAGCTATAAGTCCAGAAGTCCTAAATCTGATCATTTGTAAACTGAAGAGGGCAAAGGATTTCCCCAAATCCCATAGCAAATATATTGAAATTCCTCAGTATTAATGAGCTCAGAGCTGTAACTGAGTTAAGATGACCTCGACTGAGAAAATATTCGGGTCTTTTCCATTACAGTATCTACTTCTGACCCCACTGTTCATGGGTTCCTTGCTGAGACACCAAAGACTTTATCAAAAAACACGGAGCACTCACAATTCATCAGCTCCAGTTCATCATTTCTATCTGTGCAGATGGGATCCTGATATTGCAGGGACTAAGGAAAACGCAGCCTAGCCATAGCAAAGTTTACTTTGCCAAGCTTTCTGATTTACAGAGCTGACCTACTTACAACCCTTATCAAAGCAAAATGGACATTTTATCTCTGAAGTTATGCCTAATCACATCTTCAAAAAATTCCTTTCCCTACTAATGATTGAAAAATAATAAATAAAATGTAAATGCAATGGAAAGTCAGAGGGAAAATGCAATATTGAGGAAAATATATAGTCTAATTACAATGATTAGCATAGAAAAGGGTAGTCTATAATCCTACTGCAGCTGCTCACTGGATGGTTTTCTTCATGTACAATTGGTTGCCTTGGGGGTGATTGATCCACTTCCAGCAAGTATAATCATTGGTTTCCAAAGAATCTAAAAGACAAAGTGTAACAAGACCATGCACTATACTAGTATTGGATTTTACCTCTCCTCATTATTTAGACCCCTCTAGCAATTTTCTCTTAATAAGTTTCTATAGTGCTTTGCCAGATTCTTTTTTTTCTGTTACATATTTTATTCTTCCAAATTAACATGGTCCGCTCATCTTGACATGACTTCTGCACCCCCTCTTTCTAATTAATGTTCTTGGTGTCATACCACTTCTTGCAAGTATTACAGAATAAGTGTCATTCTTATATTTACTTTAAAATCCCACACAATGTGGAAGGATAGTGTTAGTTGCTCAACTTCATCCTTTTCTATGCCATTATTAGAATATACTTCATTTTTAAAAGGAATTAAAGTTAGACTTGGAATATAATCTTAAGGCAAATAACTATACGCCAGATACTTGTAGCTGAACTAAAACCAAAGCAGGAAAGAATTTCAGTAGTCCGTTTGAATCTCAGGTATCAACTGCAAGTTTTCATGATCACAAAAACAAACAGTTTTTAAATTAATGGTTAATCTCAAAGGCATTTAATAGCAACCACAGGAAACTGGGATTTTTGTTTCCATAATTGCATTATGCGTATATGTAATATTTACGATTTGTTGTGTTGTGTAGTGGGTCTGGCTGAGCTGCTTTTCCCCATCCAGCCCTCACGCTGCAGCACTGGGAGCTGGAGGGTGTTGATAACACACCCGTGTTATCACTGCCAGTGCTCACACGGCACCAGAGGATGGGGGGCAGGATGGGGGAGAAGATACAGCCAACCTGAGCTGACCAGTGGGCTATTCCATACCATATGACGTCAGCTCAGCTGTAAAGGGAGAGGGCAGGAGGAGGATGGGGGGGGCATTCTGCTTTGTCCTCCAAGCAGCTGCTACATGTTCCTGGAGCCCTGCTTCCTGGACTCGGCCCGACATCGCCTGTGAACGGGAAGTAGAAAATAACATCTTGTCTATCATAACCCACACCCCTCTGCTTTGCATCTCATTCTCTCCCTGCGTGCCGTGCTGAAGGGGGTCGGGGGGAGTGATAGAAGGGCTTGGTGGGCACCTGGTGCCGTGCCGGGGTCAACCCACCACAGTTCCTTTTTGGCGAAGAAAAAGGGGTCCCCCTCCTCACCTCTTATAAAGGCGTCTCTAGGTGGGCTCGAACCCGCGACCTTTCAGTTAACCTAGCCGCGCTCTGCCCGCGTGAACCACAGACACACCCCGTAAGAAGCGACGAGGGGGACCCCTTTTAACCCTGAATAAGATGCAAAGCACAGGGGTGTGGGTTATTTTCTACTTCCCGTCCGCAGGCGATGTCGGGCCGAGTCCAGGAAGCAGGGCTCTGGGAACACGCAGCAGCCGCTTGGAGGACAAAGCAGAATGCCCCCCCATCCTCCTCCTGCCCTCTCCCTTTACAGCTGAGCTGACGTCATATGGTATGGAATAGCCCACTGGTCAGCTCAGGTTGGCTGTATCTTCTCCCCCATCCTGCCCCCCATCCTCTGGTGCCGTGTGAGCACTGGCAGTGATAACACGGGTGTGTTATCAACACCCTCCAGCTCCCAGTGCTGCAGCGTGAGGGCTGGATGGGGAAAAGCAGCTCAGCCAGACCCACTACATGTTGACATTCAAAGAAGACTCAGTCTTGGTTGATCAAGCATAGGATGTATGGACTTATTATACATACTTAATGGCTGTACATAAAGGACGTGATAAAGATCATTAAAAAGACATACAGCCACAGCCTCCTCTCCTCATTTTAACAATCTCAACAAAATCAAAAAAAATATAGGAAAAAGTCACAAGATCTATTTACATCTTCAAGGACTTTCCTTTGGGTTAGACATTCAAGTGTGTTGTGCCTAACAACAGGAAGATTAGAGGGGACTTGATCATGGTCCTTAAAAGTCAACTCAGAAGACAAGAACAGACCAAGATGTAAGGAGATTCAAATGCGTGAAACATGTGAAATGTGATATTAAGCATGAAATGAGGAACTGGAAGAATATTCCAGCAAAATGTAGTTAAAGACTGAAACAGTTAATCTATGACTCCAGTTCTGTGTGTTGAAGTCTTTCATCTGACATGGAAGACAGTACTCTAGCTTGACAGGGAGGATGGAAGTGATGGAAATATTTCTGTCTTCAGGTTTCAGGCTATTTTACACAAAAGATCAGTTTTGCACACATACTGATTTCTCTTCTTGCTGAGAAAAATCAACACACTTCCATGAAACACACTTGTTTAGAATTATAATCAAAGACTATTAAGATTCAGAGAGAGAAACACCACATATCAGTATTTAAAACACAACTGGATATAATGAAGTGGGAGTGAAATGCAGTATCCAGTTTGTCTGTTCCCTGTCGCATTAAATTTAACATTTCACTTTGAAAAGGTTTTTCTATATTTACTTAAAAGACAGTAATTAGACTTTTAATTTTTTTTTTTAAAAACATGGTTGTCATTTGGGATTGTGTTTCTGAAGCTAATAAAAGGAAAAACAGAAGTAAAAGGCGCAGGAAACCTTCCCTACCTTATTACACATAGAGGTAGACTGACCTTGTTCATCAGCAGCTTATAACAGCTACATCTGTAGCTCCTTAACTATAAGTGCTCTTCCAGACTCTGATCCTATTCACAGTACTTACTTTCCTACCATTAATTAAAATGTCTTTACTGTTTTATGCTCACAATGATCCTTCTCACAAAGTCCAATTATTTTTAAGAGACAGAAATTTCATCTGTCCTTTCTCTTCTGCATTTTCCTTCCACTAACTGTTACAGCATTCCGATTCAAATGAAAATACACTTTACTCTTACATATTTCATGCCTAGTTTAAATCTAAAAGAAAGACCTTCTTGGAAAAACTGGAGACCAATAAGAACAAAAAGAACACCAACAACTCTCATCATCTTCATAAAGGAGAGATCCCCTCGCATGGTCTTCTATGTCAGCCAGATCACAGTCCTTTCCTTCATCGGTTGTCTTATTTATACCATAGGTAGACTCAAAACCACTATCTTCTTCTGTTTCTGTCCCCAAAAAGCCTTTCCTCTCTGATGAGTTGTTAGGAACAACACTGTCTAGGAAGAGTAGCTCCCAAAATCTTAGTTAAGTAATTACTTAGTTAAATAATTAAGTAATATCGGTGCTACTAGGTTGCATTGCAGAGATTAGATTCAAGGTAAAGATTGTGTGATGGAAAACATGTGGATAAAAGAAGGAAATAGTCATATCTCAGATGCACTTATGAAAGATTTCTGCAAATACAGTTTAAGGGCCTGAGCTTGAATGGATAAATACATTGTACAGTTATGGCTGACTGAAGTCATACAAAGAAAGGTAGGAAGCCCTGTTTTCAGATTATCAAAGACACAAAAAAACCTGCTGCTTATGAGCAAATGCAGCAACTTATGTGTTGCTCCTTTATGAAGCATGTAGATTTGTCAGTTATCTAGCAGAAAAAAAAATAATAATATTGCTAGCTGTAAAAATACCTCAAGCACTACAAACACAGAGTTTGAGGTCTAAATGAACTACCACCTCTAATAACGATGCACTGAGCTTTATTAAAAATACTGATTATTTCATATCCCACAGAGTCATTTCTATTGAAGTACTAGCACTGTAATAGCTATCATCTCCTCCTAATAGAAAAATTGCTTCAAATACTCAGCTTGTTCACTTGGTAAAGTGAACATGTTTAGGTATGTTTAGAGTTTCTCTTATAAGACAAAACAGTCTTCGTCAATAATTAAAGTATCTTTTAAAGGGTTAAATGTAACTCTCCTTAAAATCATTAAAAAATATTTGCACCACTTCTGAAAGTCATGTATCCAGGCACAAGTGATTTACATTATCTTCTTCCTCTTAATTTCTGAAGGATACTCTACAGGAAAAAAAAAACAAAACAAAAACAAAACCACATGGCATTGTGTCCCATGTGCTACACTGAAAATTCTCTGACATTTCCTGCTCAGAGAAATTGTCCCCAGTTGAAATTCACTTTTCAGTTATTCTGTCCCTGTATAATGTCATCTGAACGCATCTAAGACTCAGAAAAATTTGCCAGCTGGCAAAGCCTGGTGACAAACAAATCAATGGTTTTCATTTTGTTGTTGACATGCCTGACAGGGTATTTGACTATCGGTTGTCAGAGTCTTTTTAGACTGGATTTATTGATCAAGTCTATCCAGAACATTTAAAGCCTTCCCTTGTGTTTTGAAGTATATAGAAAATGTCTTACTGCTCAAGGTTCCACAGAAGCTGAGTTATTCATTTTCACTTATCATTAGTGTCCTTACTGGCAGCTGTATGGTAATCTCTCTCTTCTTTCTTTCAGCCAACTTCTGTCAAATATCCTTTCTCACACCTATATGCATAAAATATTCTCACACAGGCTTGGCAAAATGTTCTGAACAAGGTAGTTGTGATTGCTGTTAATAATCATCTTGTACAGACCTTTCTAATATGTCCTGAAGAACTAAGAACGTTGTTCTAAGAACAAAGAAATGGACTGACAATCCCTGGTTTGCTCTTTTCCATGTTCATTCACAGGTTTTGCTGGGGATAAAACTTTATGCTTTTTCTCACTACAGAGTAAAATCTGGAATGCTTTTGACATCCCAGCCCTCTGGTGTTTACATTTTATGTTAGATGTGTTGCTTACCCAACTCTGCTATTCTTTAAACATATGGTAAGCTTCTGTGTGTCAGTCACTCCGCCAGCCAGACAGTGCAGTGTCAGTGTGTCAGTGTCAGTGTCAGTCAGTCCTGCATCCAACATATCACTTGTTTATTGTGGGATTTCATGAAAAATCTGAACCTATAGCAAAAATTTGCATCTTTTATGCTTTACCTGCTTGACTTGGTATTTGACAAAATGATCTGTTTCCAGTAACCAGCTCTACTCCTGCAACATGTACTTAATCAATGGGACCCTGAAGTACATCATGTGTCCTATAACATAATCCGTCCACTCGTGCTGGTGTGTGGCCTGAGATTTCCTGTGTCAGCACATCACCTCTTCACAAGAGTTAGGGGTGGCATGTAGGCACTTGGACTCCCTACCTTTAGGATTGCGTCCATGTCCTTAGTGTTCTGTAACTGATGTCTGTCTCGGCAGTCTTTGACAAAGATGAATTCAAAGGATTCTGTGGCCTGATTTATTTCCAGGGGCACATACAGGTCGCCTGCCAGTGGAAGGCTCATAGAGAGTGTGTTTCAGAGGAGCTGGGTCATTCCTTGTTCTCAACTAGAATGAAACCAGATTTCAAGTTTTTTACATCTTCCAGAAAATAATTATTTTCCTTTCTTTATACATCTCTAGGAACTAACACTGGCTTTTCCCAGACATTTGTAAGAGTAAAATTTGTTTTTCGGACTCTTCACAGAAAGCAAATAAACATATACCATGACAATGCAGATTCTGTGGTAGATTCACGTGATTATTTACAAAGTAGTGCTGTTCACTTGTCTTTACTCTTCATTTTAATGATCCCACCAGATTTTTCATTTGAAAAGTAAACACAGTGATAACAGCTAGGAAAAGAATAATCTCAGTTGCAGTTCAGCACTACTATGATGCCTCTGTTTTGGTTGTATACCTTTCTTTGTAGCAGGAACTGAAGTTGGGGATATCTGTGGAAGTAAAAGATACTGAACCCACTTGGAAGCATCAGCAGCAAATGAAAGCTACAACTCACTTACGTGTTTTTGCATTGTTAAAAAAGGCACTGAAAGAAGTGAGCAATTTCCCCCTTCCTCTTCCATCAATCCATTCACTCACTCACCTGTGAGAGGAAAGATACATTAGGTGAACTAATATTTTTGTGGCCTTGGTGCTACCTAAAAGAGGTTATGCAGCTTTAAGACAATTCAGAGTGCAAATAAAAATATATTGCTTTCACCTTGTGTATGTTATATATTTTTACTGCACAAATGGAGATGCTGAGACTTTCTGGGTGACAGTTTTAGAGCTGTGCACACCCTATGCTTGGTCATGAGTCCTTTGGAAGCTGTCCTGATGCACAGGATTCATCTGTGATGTAAAGCAACCCTCCTGAGGACGCTCGTCTTAGTCAATAACTCTCCAGTTCACAATGACATCTGCTGAAGGAGAAGACAATGGAAAATCTTAATACAAACTTCATGTTATTCTTCACATTTCCTATTCATTTCTAAAGAATTATTTTCCTTAAGAGTCATAAATGTTCAGATTCCTGACAGTGCAGTTGTGTTGCACAAACAAAAAGACAGAAATTTGACCTGCTAAAAAAGCTCTCAGTAAATGAAAAATCTTTTAACAAAAAGTAAACCCAGGAATTATAACTTTGACCCTCTGACTTTAATATGCGTATATTAAAAATATATAAATATATATATAATATATATGTATACATACACATAAAAATAAATACGTAAAAATAAATGCATGTACTCATACACGAATGTACACATATCTACATATAAAGAGACACATGCTGAACGCATGCAAATGTAAAAAAATGTATGGGTATGTGATATCTCTGTGATACTACCTCCCAAACTCCAGGTATATTTATATGAATTACTAGGCCGGTTCTGCTAATCTCTGACACTGTGTTAAGTAAAGACATGACCAAAAAAAAAAAAAAAAAAAAAAAGTTGTATATTCTGATAGTAAATTATTTTTTTATTTTTATTTTTTTTTAATATTTAGAATACAGTTACTTTATTAATTTAATGCATAAATTATATTAGGATATAAAATTTAAAGTATTTTTTTAATTCTTTTCTTTTTGAAAGTATCATTTATCAAAGAAAAGCCAATGTCTTAACATACAGTCTTTTACTCAGGACTAAAAAAACCTACCTAATTATTCTACCAAAGGGACAGTTTACATGTGTCTTGTGTACTGTATGATATACACGTGTATTATACTGTATCTTTATTTCATTTTTATGTCAGCTCTATTTTCAAGTTTTCTCTGAATTTGCTTTTTACTCTCTATTTCATTTTTTTTATTTTTGCTTGCTCACTACATTTATTCCTACTGCCCTTTGTCCATTTCCATTTTTGAACCTCTCTTTATTGAAATGAGAGCCAAGTGATAAACTCTGAGCTGCAATTTTGAAACTATTATGCTGAAAGGAGCTTGAAATTGGATAGGATTAGCTTATTCGTTAAACACTGCAAAAGGACAAATACTAGTAATTCCTGAGTACTTCCAATTTCTGTTTATTTCACAGCAAAATTCACATATTCAGTATGCTAGATTTGCTCGGAAACTTCTCTGGAAAACATTTTCCTGGTCTGTAAGTAAAGTCATTGCTCTCCAGACCAGAAAAAAAAAAAAATTACTGTAGTAATTGCTACTGTAAAAAATGAAGAAATGGGAAGCATTAGCCTATAACTGATGATCAGAGAAAAAATGATCAGGAAGTCTGGAATTATTCTTTTTATTATCTAGCCTAAAATAATTTATGCATTAAAGAGATCCTAGCATAGACCTCTTGATGTCCAGGTCTATACAAGCCATGTGCAGTATTGTATAGAGGAGAAGGTGCAGCCTGCTGAGTACCCAAACAGAGCAGTAAGAATGTATTATATTAATGGAACACATTATTCAGACAGTGCTTGGAGCCTTAGAGTACACCTAGCTTGTAAGTAAAATACTTAACCAGTTTAAAAGTTCAGGAAAACTATCAGTAAGAGAATTCATGCTGTAAATATGTGTGTAAAGAACCGATAAAACTCATGCCAAGGGAGAGCTGTAGTTTGTGTTCTGGTGTTTCAAGCTGCTGGAGAGCTCAACCCCACCGAGTGCTGCTTGGTCTCCTGTAAACAATGTTCTCATTACTTACGATATTCTCCACATTACGGATTTCATATGTTCCACTCAGTTTAGACACAATTCTAGTATCACAGTGTGGCAACTACTAACAAAAGATAAGCTTTTAATGGCAAGCAAGATTTTAGAAATGGTGAAGTTCCTTTAAAAACTACATTTCAGCCTGACCTGCTAAGTTCCTATTCAGGCCCCTAAATAAACCAACAGATATTCAGAATTAGCACACTGCAAGTCAACCTCATCATGCGTGCTATAAGTTAAGAAAATATGAAAACAGAATATTTTCTTTTATGCCTTAATTGGGAAACAGGATCCCAGCTTTTTCAGGACAGACTGCAAACATCTCTCTTGCACTTTTATTATCCCTTACAGTTACTTTTCATTTCTTGTTTCCAGAGGTACTCTCCCTTTTGCTCATATATTGTCTTCCTTTACTATTCAGTCTGCGGTTGGATGGTAATAAAATTTATAAGTCATACTGTAATAATCAGATTTACTCTACTGGTTATTCTGTATTTCCTTACTAAAATCGACAGAATTTATTCATACAAAGCACCTTCGCAAATCACTACTCACAGGGTCCCTAACAGTGCTCTATGCTCAATGAGCCTCCTCTCCCAGTATTTTGAATAGGACCAACAAAGAGAACATGATTACTTAAGTTGACAAAGAATTCTTTCAAAATAGCTCTCTAAATATTTTAATTGAACTTATATTTTCTTTCTGGTGTCCAGAAAGAATTCTTGAAGAGCTGCACAGGTACAGACCAATGGTGACATCAAGTGGTGATTTGCATTTTGACTGTATTTGAGAATAACCACAGTGATGATGTAAAAAGAGATTTCCTCAAAGCTTTTTCCTCTGGCGACAATTTATCAGCATACTGCTTCCATCTACATTTGGATAATGAGTAATGGATAAAATGAGAAGAAAATTTTTCTTGATATTTATATAATTTTTTCTCTTTTTACACTTTCTACTTTATCTGTAGTGCTTTTTATTTTCATTTCTGCATCGCCCACTGGAAAATGCTAAACACCATCCAGCCTGACAGATGACTGCATATGTTTCCAAAGATTGCAGATTATGGTTTGCTGAGGTCATCGCCACTATGCCAAATATCTTAATCAGAAACTATCATGGATAACTAATATTTGGTATTCAGTTAGGTATTTCATTTCAGATACATGAAAACCTCCCCTTTCCCTTATTCAGGTTCTGAATTAAATGAGAACTCTGAAGGGTATGTGGTCTTCTTAATCCTAAATATTATATCATTTTAACACAGTAAGTGATCAAAATATGCCAATGTAGGTTTTATATCACACTTGAACTTCAAGCGCTTCACACCAACGCTTCCTAATAAACTGTTACAGGGTGATTAAGTTCAGAAATGTCAGGACTTCTAAAACTGCATTTTCTGCAAACTCCAGCAGTATACTACTGCTCAGTAAGTACTAAGAGGACAACCTTTTTCTTTCTAATTTGATCCAATATCAAATACTAGTCTTCAGTCTTGCCATTCTAGAAACTACAGCTGCTGCTCTCATTGGTCTTGCCAGTTCTTATCAGCAAATGATGAACTGTATTACCACAAAGTCTACACATTTAAACAAGTGAAGTATTTTTCAGATGTTTTGATGTTGTACGTAGCAAATTGGATGCTGTCAGTGGTCATAGGGCATGGTAAGAAATAACAGCCAGAGCCTGCAAACACAGGAGTGTAGTTATTGCAGGCTTCAGGAGTCTCCTTGCTGTACAGATGATCTGTCCAGCCTTGTCCTTACAGAGCAGATGTGATTCTGTGCCCCTCTGCATCCTCTCAGTATTTTCCTTCCCAAGGGCCTTTTTTTCCTTTAAAATGACAAAAAAAAACCACAGTGCTCCCTCTCTAATCCCTGGGAATTCATACTGCACTGCATAATTAGTCTCGAAATCAGCTACAGCACTAAGCATCTCCTTTGGTAATCATCTTTTCAAAAAGAGCATAGCACAAATAGTTGCAGCAAAGGGTAATTATTACCACCAAATCTCACAGGTTTTGCCTTTGGTTTATTGTTTTGAGTTGTTTTTTTTTTTAACTCAGAGCAGACTGTTAGGAGGTTTCCACTGGTGACTGGGAAACTGCATGTAGAAATGTCCCTGTATGCAATGTGCATGACAACCATGGCTATTCCTCTTGTAGCTTAAGCTATAGTCACCTGCTTGCAAAAGGCAGAGTGTAGTTTCTCCAGTGTCCAAGCAACAAAGGAAGTCTTTTGTAAGGAGAAAATTGCCCTTTGTGAAAGCACAAGAAGGTCTCTCAGCAGGAGCTTTGAGAGGAAAGTAGTTATTTATACTTACAGATACCATAGGAGTCAATTGAGGCACAAGGAACACTCCCTGCCTTCACTGATGTTTGCAACACTGGGTAATATATTACAGTTGTCCTGGAGACATGGCCACAGTCAGTGAATATTCTGGGTCCAGTGACATCCAACATAGTCAGCTGACCAGTACAATAATACCTACATTCTCTATTTTGCTTTCTAAGTATTACTAACATATAAACTCAAGATACAAATGAATATTGAATAAAGAGAACAAAGTACTTCTTTTGATAATGTTTCTGAAGGAAACTAACAGAAGAGGTGTACAAAAGTGATGAGACAGCAGAAATTCTCTGTTTAGAAGATTTAGAAGATTTTGACTGACTCTTGACTAATGCTATGGAAGCACCTGGTCAAATTTACCTCATGAGGATTAGAAGTCATAGTTCACAATGCCCTGGGATAAAGTGCTAACTCCCCGTTGCCTTGACTGCTAGAAAACTGCTCTTATTCTAGACTGAATACCCCATATCCTTGTTTTCAGCTTCCCTCTATAGAACTTCATTACATTTTTTTCCACTGTATCAAGTAGCCATATGCCAGCCAAAATCTGTTTCCATATACGTACCTGGAGATAGTGGCCAAGATGGTTTTACCCTTCTCTTGAGTAAATATTTGTGACTGAGCTTTATCAACCTGTTTTCAAAAGGTAGGTTTTTCATACCTCAGTTTGTTCTTCCCAAGCACTCTTAATTAATCTTTCACCAAAAAATTAACAGTCCTCAAAGTATGTTTATTCCTTTTTCCCTGAGAAAAAATATTCTTTCTAAACATTTCCAATAATAAAAATTAAGGAGAGTCAATGGGGCAATTATAATCAGAATCAATTATTACTGAACTTTTTTCATTAAGAGAAGACATATCTGCAGCTGCAGCTGCAGCCTAGAGAAATTGAATTACAAAAGCATATATTACATTCTACAAAATTTGCTGATTGAGCAAATTGAGGCTCAATCCTCAGCCAAAGGCAGTTTCTTTTGCTTTTAAATGTAGGAATATTTGACCAACTTCAGTGCATGGCTAGTCAATGACTAGTGTCTATCTAAAACAGCAGTGTGAAATTCCATTTTTGCTGCCCATGAAGTCCCTCCTCCAGGCTGAACTGTTGTAGTGATATATAGAATCATTTAGGTTGGAAAAGACCTTTAAGAACATCAAGTCCAACTGTTAACCTAGCACTGCCAGATCACCACTAAACCATCTACATGTCTTTTGAATACCTTCAGGGATCGTGACTCCACCTCTTCCCTTGGTAACCTGTTCCAATTCTTGACAACCAGGAAAGAAATTTTTCCCAGTGTTCAACCCAAACCTCCCCTGGCACAACTTGATGACATTTTTCTTGTCCCATCACTTGTTACATGGCAGAAGAGACTGACCACCACCTCACTAAAATCCCCTTTCAGGGAGTTGTCAACAGCAAGGAGTCCCCCAAGCCTCCTTTTCTTCTGCCTAAACAACCCCAGGTCCCTCAGCCGCTCCCCATGAGACTTGTGCTCTAGACCATTCGCCTGCCTCCTTGCCCTTCTCTGAACTTGCTCCAGCACCTCAACATCCTTCTTGTAGTGAAGGTCCTAGAACTGATCTCAGTATTTAAGGTGTGGCCTCACCACTGCTGAATAGAGGGGGACAAACCGCTGCCCTAGTCCAGCTTACCATAGTTGTATGGGTACAGGCCAGGATGCTGGTGGCCTACTTGACCACCTAGGCACACACTGTATGATCTTCAGCCAGCTGTTGACGAGCACTCCCAGGCACTTTTCCACTGAGTAACTTTCCAGCCACTCCTCCCCAAGCCTGTAGCACTGCCTGGGGTTGTTGTGACCCAAGTGCAGGACCTGGCACTTGGCTTTGTTGAACCTCATACCATTGGCCTCAGCCCATCGATCCAACCTGTCTATATCCCTTTGTAGAACCTCCTACCCTCAAGCAGATCAACATACCCACCTAACTTGGTGTCATCTGATAACTTACTGAGGGTGTCCTCCATCCCCTTATCCAGATCATTCATAAAGATATGAAACTTTCAATAATGCAACAAAAGCAAAGCTCTTAATACAGGACCAAATACTCACCCCCTTGTTTGCACTGAATGGGACCCAGCTCCAAAAACGCTGCTTGTTAAATGAGGCACAGGATGATTGAAGACTTCTGAAGTGGATTCGAAGTAACCACTTCTTTCTTTGGATTTTGTTTCGTATCTTTGTTTTTATTTCATTCCACAAGAGGGCAATAGTGAACTATAAATACGTGGTTTTCCATTGATCTAGTGCTGAGAAATAAAATGATTTTTCTCTTGGAAGAATCAGATGTCACACTCCTGTAATTCAAAATTACTCTCTGAAATTAAACAATCTACCTCTAATAAAATCTTCCACCCATACAGGAGCACTACACATAAAGGAAAAGTTTCACCATGTTTCAGCCTGTGGTGCTGGAATTAGAGTTACATCAATGACTGGAGAGCTCAACTCATGTTTCTACCAATTGAAGACTTCTGTGCTGTGTATTAGCTTTCATTTGTTTTATTCTCATCATTACTTAATCATCATGTTTAGACTTTTATTTATCCTATGCAATATTTTAATTTATTCTATCTATATATTTTCCATATAAACTTTAATAGCCCTTTTTAATCTTTTTTTTTTCCTTGTGTCAGTGTAGGTATTTACTATACTTTTATGGATCTTATGTATGTCTCAAACAACTGACTCGAGAGGAGTATGTGTGTATGTCTTGCCCAACATGGCTTCTCTAAGACTACAAGGTTTTTCAGACCTAATTTGCCTTCTTTCATTCTTTTGCTCTTCTTTCAAGCATTCATTAGAAGACAAAGCAGTCACATCCTAGTTGGTAGGCTAAAGTCACATAATAAGATTTTCAGATTTTGCTGGTGGAGGAGATGAGAAGAAAAAGGGAGGTATCTTTGAAGTATGAAGGAACTTCTGCAATAGAGGAGGCCTTAGGATAAGAAGTTTGAGGAGACTTGAGCTCTGCAATGGGAGGTCTTGGTGACCTTTGAAAGGACCGAAGTATTTGAAAGGACTGAAGTATTTGAACAGTGCAGGAGAAGTGAGCAGCTGAGATCTCAACACTGAGGAAAGGGGGGAAGACTTTGAAATGTAGTTACAGAAAGAAGGATTCTGATACCTGAGCCTCTCGTAGGTCCTTCAGCTCCCATTCAGATGTCTTGCTAATGCTACAACTTGTCCCTGTTCACTTGAAAGCTGTCATGAGAATATACCCATGAGTCATTCACTTCAGAGTGTGAGAGGTGAGAGATGAGCACAGGGTGGCTGATGATTGACATTAGAGGACAGACACTTTTAAATTACTTACGAACAGTGAGAGCACAGAAAATCGATAGAATCAAGAGAAGCATGCTGCAAAGATGAAACATATCAATCTAGCCATGGAAAGAAAATATTTGAAGTATGATAGTGTCATATAAGCAAGCCACTGGTAGAGAAGGCTGCCTCTTACTCCATTTTAGGGAAACCACTTTCATGACATAAAAGAAACAAACAAGGGCATGACTATGGCACACAGAAGAAAGAATAAGCCTAATTGGATTTATTTGGACATTTTTAGCGTTAGGTGCTGGGTGTACAGTAGCCAATTGGACTGTTTGGTGATCTTTTGGGTGAAAGTCAGAGGTGAAGATGTTATATCTGGTAAGAAATGCAATTGCACCACAATAATGACTGATAAGGGAGGGCCCAATGATTTTTGCATATAGGTACAGATGACTAAAAGAGGTAAAGAAGAGATCCATGGAAATTTAGAGGGAGGGGAAACTAAATTGAAAGTATCTATGTAAATCATTGCATAAATCAACAAATAACGTGGGAGTTATAAACATCTCTGAATAAAAAGTAAAAATACAGAAGGGAATGTACATATACTGCATAATGAAAGGAATTCTGATAAAAAGGAAGAGCTTTAGGAAGAGGAAAGGTTTGATTTAACCAAAATTGACCTTGGCTGTTATCATAGAAAATTACCAGCAAGCGTTGCCTATAAAATAGGCACTGTATCCAGGTAAATGTACATTATTCCATGGAAAGCTGCCCACATTTCCCATGTCATTGAGCAACACTGATCCACTTATCCCATAAGAATAATTCAGGTACTTTTTACTCCATTTCTCTTTTGGTCAGTTCTACCTGTCAGAATACACCCCTGAAGAGACAACAGTCTTCTCCAATGATGAGGCAAAGCAATGTATTACAGACGTCTCTGGCCAAAATACCTCACATTGGAATACAACCTGGTCAAAAAGCCTGTACCAGAGAGGAGACTTGGGAACAAGCTAACTTACAGTTCTTACGGGATGATACAGCATCATCCTGGGACAATGGATTTCAGCTTTAATTAAGAACTATTTAGTTTAAAGTCTTTCAGAGAAAATAAAATCACAAAAGCAACAGACATGTTTCACAAGAGAACCTTCACTGATTGATAAAAGTATATATTCAAAGCAGTACCAAAGGAAAAAAGCCTTTAAAGTTTAACCTTTAAATTTTTTTAAACTGTATGCACTTTCATGATTAAAGTACCATTAAATTTTGTGTTGAAGGTAAGGTCTGAGCAGCTGTGATTCACATGTAGAACAAAGCATACAGCCACAAGACAGAGATTTTAATCTCTTTGGGGGAGAAAATCAAAGAATCACAGAATGCTAAGGGTTGGAAGCGACCTTGAAAGATCATCTAGTCCAATACCCCTGCCAGAGCAGGACCATCTAGAGCTGGTCCCACAGGAATGCATCCAGGTGAGTTTTAAATGTCTCCCTCTAGGCAGCCTGTTCCACTGCTAAATGCATATAATGAGAATTTAAAATTAAGTCAATAGCGTGATTTAACTTAAAATTTCTGAAAAGTCTGGTTTTGTCTGTTATTGTCAAGTATTGTGTCATGATATGATACAGACCCAGCAGACTTCTCAGATGGATGAAGATCACTACTATAGAATATACTCAGAAAATATGTCTTTCTCTGCTTTTAGAATTCATTATAATATTTTTCTTCATACCACTGATATTTTTTCTTTATATTTTTAAGTAATACATTAAATTAATCAAAAATAATATTTTTCTTCTTCTTCTTTTTTTTTTTGCCAAAACAAGTACTGTTTGCTATTTTCCTAGAAAACTTGGACTAAAAACTGCAATTTGAAATAGATCATAAGTATATACACTTGAAATTATACAGCCTCCATTGTCACTTCCCAGTGACATTGAAGCCGGGCAAGCTTCAAGGAAACTAATGATTTTCTATGTTGTCAGTATCTCTGTGCTTCCTTTAATTTACTCTTCATCTGTATGTGAAATCAAGTTTAGAAAATAAATGTCACCTCAATTAGAAAAGGGCTGATCTCAGATTCTGGCATAGGCTAAGAATTTTAATAAAAAATAGCAACAAAAAATGTCAACTAATGGTTTAAAAGGACAGTAGAGAGCACCTGCAAGTTCATTTGTGTTATCTGCAGTTTCTGGCTGTTGAAAAGCTGACATAAGAGATACTTGTGAAATACGTTGGAATGACAAAATTTATTTGTGTGCTGTCATACTTGTCCATAATTTCTACAGGATGGCTCGATCATGCAGTTACAGAACTGGAGGAACAGTTTGTCTCTTAGAGGACTTCATATTATGAAGAAACTAAATATTTCAGGTGGAAGAAAGTCCCCTGAAGTAGAAGCAGACATTGAGTTACATACGAAATGGGCATATCACCTGTTAAACTACATCACCAAAGTTACACTAGAGTATCTTAATAAGATAATGACTATAAGCTCTTC
The DNA here is from genome assembly GCA_025345505.1 of Todiramphus chloris collaris. NCBI lineage: Eukaryota > Metazoa > Chordata > Aves > Coraciiformes > Alcedinidae > Todiramphus > Todiramphus chloris. The sequence continues at coordinate 4,069,098 of JANVCC010000047.1, forward strand.
AGTAGAAATGGCAAAGAACTGCATATTTTCATATTTGAAGAACAGATATCAGTTATCAGATAAGCAATATTGAGAAGAAACCTAAATGGCCAGAAATTAGAAGAGGCTTTTTCCACCTAGAACAAAGAACACGCAAGAAACTTTCATTCCCTTCAAATACATCAGAAGAGGAAGAGTTGTGTCTACTCAAGATAATGCTACTAGAGGAGCAAATTGGCATAAACTGGTCACTGTAGACTTATATTTATACCGGGCTTCCATTTCTGAGCTATGTAAGGCTCAGGACAGAAGGCATAGTGAGGACAAAAGAAACCACCACCAGTTTTAAGAGAGTGCTGCAGAGATTCTTAAAAATAACAACCCAAAATCACAAAAACAAAACCCCAAGGTTGCCTTCAATAGCAAAGAAATTGAACCAGATGTCCCAGGTGATGAACATCAGCCTGACATACTCTTCTCTTACATTCTCTGTAAGCTGTGACGTGTCCTTGAAAAGACTGTCTTCTACTGTCAAGTAAAACCCTAAACTGCATGGATAGCCAGACTGATCTATAGATAGTGGTATTATCATACTAATTAGAAGTGAAAGGAATTATGGCATGAGACTAGCTAGATAAACACTATGATATGAGTGGATAATTTACCAATAGAACATCTAGTTTAAATTGATCATTGTTTTCCAAATAAACCTAATAAAATTATTATGTGTTATATCTTCTCCATATCATGATGTTTTTATTCCTCTTCTTCTGATGCTCTACCTGATACATATGCCTCTAAATAAGCTAATGAACATTTCAAATACATAAGTATCAGCATATACCAAATATGGACTTTCCATACTGTTCACCTTAATTGTGTTTTAAACTGATGAATGAAAAAGATCACAGTAAAAATATTATAATGCTTACAGAGTAATCAGGCTGTTACAATTCCACTCATTGAAAAGTGACGTTTATGTCTATTATTACTGAATGGACCTGAATTCAAATGAAGTCTGTAAGTATTCAAAGCAACAAATAATATGTTCGTATATCCAGTCTAGTGCCCACCAAGAAAAGGAACCATCCATAAATGAAACATGGTCGACATCACATTGGGGATCTTATCAATGCTTACAAATATCTAAAGGGCAGTGATAAAGAGCACGAGGACAAACTCTTTTCAGTGGTGTGACAGCACAGGGGGCAACAGACACAAACTGGAACCCAGGAAATTGTATATGAACATGAGGAAAAACTGCTGTCCTGTGAGGGTGACAGAGCCTGGCCCAGGCTGCCCAGAGAGGCTGTGGAGTCTCCTTCTCTGGAGAGATTCCAAAGCCACCTGGACAACACAAACCTGGGCCCTCTGCTCTGGGAAACCCTGCTGGGGCAAGGGGGTTGGACCAGATGATCTCCAGAGGTCCCTTCCAACCCTTACCATTCTGTGATTCTATGATCACTCCCAGACACTGAAGCCAACTGGCACATGGATACCCATAAGTACCTTGGGAAAAAGTGGGGTTTATAACCTAACTGTGCCTGTGATTTGTTTGCAAAATAGTTGGCATAGTCCATGAGAACCACATAGAACATTGTCCCACTTCAACAGTGGGTATGATCACACTGGAGTATACAGAAAGATTTCTGGGAAGACCTGAGAGGCCAGAGCATGCTTCAGAAACATAATTTGGGTGAATGCAACTGGACTGTCATGGGAGAGGAAAAAGACCAGCCTTTCCTAATTTCAGTCTCTAAAGCATGTACACAATAATGAGTACCAAAGCAAAAGGTTGGGTTTTCATTGTTGTAACCTAGAACATTAGGAGAATTCCTAAACAACTAATAATAGGGATTTGGAAGAATGTGTCATGCTACAAGTCTTATTAAACAAATGTCTCAGGATATGTTAGTTTGGAGGTATATATTAGTGTCATTGACCGGAAAGACATGAGTCAAACGATGCAGACCAATTCTTTGAAATGCAGCATTATTTTTTTTTAGCATGGAAACCTAATCAAATTTTAAAGTCTGATCAAAAATAACAAATCATCTGAATACCAAAACAAGAAATTAGTATGGGTTAGAGACTTGCCTGTGGTAAATCTATGAAGTTCCTCTGACCAGAGACTAGACTCATAGAGCTGAAATTGATTGTCCTCTTTTAACAACTGCAGTCATCTCAAAGAAAACAGAATATAAAACAGAAGTGACAACACTAATGCTGAGAAAAGTGATAAATCTTAATATCCTTGAGATCTTCAAGAGTAAGCATTTTTTTAATTCTACATCTGCTATTCAAAGAGAGACTTTCAGCTCCTTCACCTGTATTGCTGTCTTTATTTTTGTTCTGCACAACTTTGAATTTCCTCCTTCCATCACAGCAATATAAATCAAGAGCAAATCTACTGAACTCAGAATTTCCACTGAATTCAGCATTTCCACTGAATTCAGTGGATCCACATTTGGAAACAACAAAAAAAAAGAAAAATAGGCAGGGTCAGTCTACTTGATAAAAGTCTTCCATTCTGTTATGTTTATTTCTTGTCTCCATTTCATGGGAAATTACATATGAATCTTGATTATCAATTTGATTTGAAGTACTTTTGAAATAGTTAATACCTAAATAATGCAAATATATACCAGCTAAATAAACGACTGGCAATAAATCTAAATAAACATGCAAATCCTAATTAAATTGGCTTAAGACAAAGTTCCTTAGATCAGTGCTTTAAGGGAGTTATTCTTGCTGAAATAATAGGCTGCATCTTCAGTGAGCCATCTTTAAGAGTAAGAATGATCAAAGAAAATCTGGTTTTCTTATGAAGGTCTTTTGAAAAAGCTATATAACAGATTTCACATCAACATTTGGGAAAAACAAATGTCCTAAGAGTTAGTGTTTACGTCACCATGAAAACTTGTGCAGACTCTAAAACCCCTTTGATCAAATAACCTTCCCATTCTCTGTTCTTGCTCAAAAATTGGTTCATAACGTATGTAACAAATAAAAAAGATCAGTAAGGTATGACAATCACAATATATTGAAAAGGGCTGCATTGTAATCCAGTCAGTACCATTCTCAAAGACAGCTTCCAACTAAAAGACAACAAAAAAAATCAATTAAAAAATAATAATGGAATATTGTCCAAACATACTGAAAACAGTATGTGAGAGAGTGAAACATGTTATTAGCTATTTAAATATATATGGGAGAGGGGCTGACTTTCTTAATATTTTTTCTCCCCTTTTTGCTACATTTTCATATCAACAAAGAAGCTAGCTTTTCATTTTTTTAATAAACCCTAGAAAAGCAGTATGGCAGATTAATAGCCGAGGAAAATATTCACCTTTAATAAACAATTGTTCACTGTTCACTTTTATTGTGATTATGTGAACTTCTAGCAAATACATCTGAGTGAAACTTGATCAGCATGTTCAACATAGAAATGCCATAACTGTGCTCACGCTATGTTATCAGTTAGTTTTGCTTCTTGTCACCACATCAGCGATTATAACTTCATCTCTAAAAGCAGAATCTTCTTGGCCTGAGGAAAAAAAATTAGAGCCCAGTGTCAGATACGATTAAGAAAACCCACAGCTATTCAAGTCTGAATCATTCTGCTGAGAACAGCTTATCTTACCAATTAGAGGTTTTAGGGCTATATTTTGAGCAGTAAGCAGTGTGAATTTTATCACATTCCCATTTGACTGTGGTGTGTTTGTACCAGGATAAATTGCAGAATGAAGGCAAGTCCCAGGTTACGCACAGGTGCTTTGTAACTGTTACCAGCAGTTGGTCAGATTCCAGTGCTTTTGTAAACTCAGAACATTAGTCAACATTTCATCTGCTTCAGAAGTTTTGGTTTAGTTCATAATTGCAGTCTGACTGCATCCTCTAAGTGTGCCCTACCTGAGCCATTATAATGCACATTGTTATTTTGCTAGACATTAACAAAGCTTTTTTTCACAAGAGGGTGATGAATTGAAGTAACCGGCACTTTTGCTCTTAGCTGCACCACATGTGACTTGAAAAACTCCCAACCTGCAATCAGTTCCTATCCGAGTCAATATAAATTAGTCCCACAACTAACTGGAAGTTATGGCAACAGCAATTCAACAAAGGAAAAATATATATACTTCAGAAGTATATATATGAATGAACTAACAGCAAATTTGGTTAACTTCAGTTGCAGCAAGATGGGTGTGGATCTCTTCTCCACAAGAGGAAACAGCCTCAAGTTGCACCAGGGTGCGTTAAGGTTGGATATTAGGAAAAACGTCTTCCCTGAAAGGTTGTCAAGCATTGGAACAGGAAGCCCAGAGAAGTGGTGGAGTCACCATCTCTGCAGAGTTTTAAGATTTAAGACTTATTTAAAGTGTAGATGTGGTGCTTAGTGACATGGTTTAGTGGTGGACTTGGCAGTACTCGGTTAACGTCTTGACTTGATAATCTTAAATGTCTTTTCCAATCTAAATAATTCTGTGATTCTGTTTTTCTGCACCACTCACTGCACTTCCTTCAACCAAGAAATATTATCTTTGTGGAATTCAGCACAGGTCAGCTCAGACAGTTCTTTGAATACTCAAGCATTCATCCCTGAAAGGCAGACACAAACCCTCTATGGCAGAATGGTTTCCCAGAAAAAGTGCAAGACAGCACACTTGAACTCATTAAAAGAAACCAATTAGAGCCCAGAGGGTGAGAAAAGTATTTGTTTTGTGTCTGTTCAATACACTAGAGGTTGGATACAGGAGACTGCCTTTTTCTGTAGTTTGTTACCTGGCATTTTTATTTCATGAGCATTATTTGCTGTACTGTTCAAAGCAGGATGAGCTAATTACATGACAAAAGCCACCATTACAAGAAAAGATCTGGAAACAAAAATATCAAAAACTTGTGAAGTAACCTTTTTGTGGTAGTTGTCTGTGATCAGTGAAGGAAATTGGTGAGCTGCATTTTGTTACCTTACAACCTTCCCCCAAGAGGCCTTATTCAAGGTTATAGCCACTAGAATCAGTGAGAACTGATATGATGGCAAAAAAAAACCCTGATGACCTGAACAGTGACATCAGGTGAAAAGCGTTGTCCATCTAGTGCAGTTCCAGAAGCAGCTTTTTAATGTCACATAATTATTGTTATTTCCCTTCTATCTGTAACAACCATCCAACATGGAGGGAAAAGTGAGCACACAATTTTTAAGACATAAGTCTTCACCGTGGAACTTACTGTTTCAGTCCTGAGCAAAGACAAGCTTGCCAGAAGACAAAAGCCACATAGGAACTCTTTCATTGCCTGCCATTGAATACCATTGATCCGGACACTGACCTGGACAGGCTGGAAAGCTGGACAGAGAGGAACTTCATGAAGTTCAACAAAGGCAAGTGTCAGGTCCTGCACCTAGGGAGGAATAGCATATAAAATATGGCAGGATATACCCTGTATACTGACGTGAGGAAATCAAACTCTACAACCCGTGATAGGTTATAAAGCAGGTATGTTCATTACAGCACTGGGTGCAAGGGGGATCGCACCTCCTAACTTGCACACTGAAGTGTCCAGCGAGCAGGTATTTATGACGCTGAATCATGCATATTTAACAGAGTTGGATTATTATAATCAGTTCTGGGAACTCATTATCATAGGCCTCCTCCCATTGGCGCTTGCCCACTGCTGTCTGGTGGTCGTGGGCCAGGGTCTTCAGGGGTCTTCGGGAGGAAGGCTCCTGGTCTTCCTCGCAGTGTACTTTTCACCTTCGGTTCAAAATGCTGATGTGTCACAGGCTTCTAATCACAGGACTGGTGTGGTCCGGCTTATCTCTGGTAGCCCCTTTGTGTTAACAATGAGTTCCTATTTTATTTAGGTTAGTTTCTCTTATCTACAGGCCATGCAAGATGAGCTAAGGCCCATAAAGCTGTCAAGCCTCATGGCTGTTTCACCTTTAGTGCCTCAATGTCCTGTCTCCTGTTCTTATCTCAGGAGGCCCCAGGACATTGTAAAGAATTACAAAGTATTTAACAAGGATTGCTCAACTTGCTTCTTTGTCTTTCAAGCAGGACACTGTCCCCTCACTTCAATAAAAGCATGTTCTCTAACAAGAGGATGAGAATGGATTTTGATACACTAATAAGGGACCTGATTGAGTAAAAATGCAGGCTTTGACCAGTTGTTTTCATGAGACTCTGAATCATGACTCATGAGACTCATGAGACTCTTCCCCACAAGACCCTTGAGATACTTGGGAAGGTACCTTTTAAGGACTGAGGTAATCTAACCTATTCTATTAATAATTATAAATAGACTCTGCTGGACTTTTTTTGCACCAAGATTACTTCAAGTCAAAAAGCACTGTCTACTTCTCTTGTAATCATACTGCCATTCTGCTTCCTCCTGCCGCAGAGGCAGGTATGAGTCAAAGAGTATTTTTAGTTAGATGTCCAGGAAGGTCCCCGAGGATCATAGAATGACCAGCGTTGTATGGGACCTACAAAGTTCATCTAGTCCAACTCCCCTGCACTAAGCAGGGTCATTCTCAACTAGATCAGGTTGCTCAAAACCTCATCAAGCTTGACCTTGAATGTCTTCAGGGGTGGGACCTGCACCACCTCTCTGGGCAATCTGTTCCAGTGTTCCAGCACCCTCATAGTAAAGAGCTTCCTAATGTCCAGGATACTGCAGGAAAGATCCAGACGCTGGCATAGTAGTAGCTTGGACCACTTGTGATAACTGCATAAATTCAAGATATCCACTTCTAGATATACCACAGGACCACATCAGACCACAATCCTCCTTCAGTGGAAAGCTCTTGGTAGGCAGGTGGCATCACAAGTGGCATGAGACATTGACCTCCATGAGGAGGATCCTGAATCCCAACCACTATGTTTTACCTATGCCTCAAGGCGCAGGATTGAAATTAACATGTTCAAATCAAGGCACAGATGAACAGAACACGAGGTAATGGCACATCCTTATTTAAAGCAGATAAGGAGAAAGCCACCAATGAGTTCATAAGTGTGAATCTTCTTGATGGATTGCGTGTCACTACCACAGGTGTAACAGGAAGCACAAGGTTATCATTAGTGAGGATGAAGATATTGCCTTAGTATTATCACTTGGGTGCAGCCCAAATGTTGGCAGTGAAACAAGAGAAAATGAAAGGTGTATGGAGAAGACTAAGAAACAAAAAAACTTGACATCAAGAAGATGTTGAAGTGATGAGGAAAATCTCCAGGAATCTTTAACACATCTAAAGTGAGAAAAGAAAGGTTTTGCCAGCAGGGTGCTTGCTAACTTTGCACAGGGCAAAAGAAAATGAAGACATATAGTTGGCCAACTAAATATCTTCTTCTCCCCACAAGAGACTAAAAGCTATCATCTCAGGTGTCTATGAATTATGAGCTCCAAACCCGTCACATTTCAGTAGCATTAAAAACTTGCTTCCCTCAGACTTCTTGTGAACTCTGACTTCTAACTACACTGGTTGAGATATAAACAATGCACCTTTCCATTTAGAAATAACTGCTGCACCTGACTTGAGTGCATCCTCTGGCACAGTGCTTCTAAAGGAAAGAGCCTCTGCTACAGGGAACTGTGAAATAACCTGAAAAGCTGGTCATTTTTTCTGGGGTAATATAAAATATACAATAAATATAAAATATATATTAAATATAAAATTAAAAACAAATACAAAATATAAAATAAAGCTGTGGTAAATTTTGTTTAGTGAGAAGCTTAAGAAAGATGAGCAGATGTGCATGTAACTTTTTTCCCCTCTGAAATTCCGTGATATTACAATTTTCACACCATATGGAATATAACACCTCTTTTATCCTATCCCTCTCATCATCACCCATGACTTGTCATAGGAAAAATTTCCCTTGACCACTTTGTCTTTTAAGATGTGATTATTTTGGAGTTGTACTAATCTCCTCATGTCACCTGTTTGTGACTAAAACAAGGAATTTGGTATATTGCATAATTCCTTATTTTCAGAAAAATAGTCTTTTGAATGTCTTTTTTTATAGCAACTAAGACAATAAAGTATTTTTTCCTTCATTTCATCTATACCACAGACTTGAAAGAAGCCCAGCACTATTTCTCATCTCTACACTAGCTGGCCCCAACCTAATAAGTATCTCATAGGGAGGTACTGTCAAAGTTCAATGTTCAAAAAATGTAGATTTGAAACCATTCTAATTTAACCATATCTACCTTTTCCTTTCCTAAGAAGGCAAGGATGTTAATTGAGCATAAACTTTGTGATGAAGCCAATATAAGCAAAAGCCCATAGCTTTGATCTGACCTGACAGTCAATTGGAGTGAGCTACAAAGATGCTGAGGGGACTGGATCATATCTCTCATGAGAAAAGGCTGAGAAACAAGGGGCTGTTTAGCCTGGAGAAGACTGAGAAAGGATCTGATCAATGCTTATAAATAGCTAAATGTCGCTGTTTATGCCGGGAGCGGAGAGACGCAGCAACATATAAATTCAGCAAGAGCAGGCAAAAGAAGCAACTTTATTAATTTACAACCCCATTTTTATACCCCAGCCCCATAGGGCGATTGGTCAGTGATCACCCATCTCCTAGGGTGATTGGTTAAAGTCCTACAGCACCTATTTCAAAATATTTTTACAATGTACCATAAACAAAACTTATCGAAACACCATGTGCTAGTCTAGTTTACAAAACCGTCCTACTATTTCTCATAACACGTGTGAGAAAGGCAGGGTTCTCAAGGAATATTGTGAGAACCTAGGAAAATTCCTCTGCTAGCAGCTTTTCAGCGTCCACAGCTAAAGGGTGGGGTCAAGAGGATGGGGCCAGACTCTTTTCAGTGGTACAAAAGGACAAGGGGCAATGGGCACAAACTAGAACACAAGAAGTTTCATCTGAACATGAGGAGAAAATTCTTTGCTGTGATGGTGTCTAACAATAATATTTTGGTTTATTCTAGTGCACTTTGACACTGAAGTTCTTCTCAGCATGTTCTTTCTTCTGTTTTGTTTTTTTTTCATGTTGTAATCCCTGCTGCACGTGTTACATAAGGCATAGCTGAGGTCTCAGCAGTGACAGTGAAGAATTGGCGTTACCAATGCTGCTGTCAGTGTAGAACCAGCAAGGGAGAATCCTCTGCACTCCTCACATACAGAACCCTGTGTTGGTTGAAACAGGTTTTATTCCTCCATGCTGTGTAGGTTTGGGGAGCTTCAGAAAGAACTGTTGACTAGCTCAAATAGTCCTACTTTAAAGTTTTTCAACTCTGAAAAAACCAGACCCTTCCAAGGCTACTAGATTTGTAATTGATACACACTGAATTCACTTTGCAGGTCTTACTGAGAAGTTGTATATATGCAGTGGCCATTTCTGACGCTACTGAATGCCCAGGAGGCCTAGAAACCTGAATCACTGTCCAAAGTTTAGAAGGAGAAGAGTGGTCAGCCTCAAAAAAATTGTAGAGCTGCCTATCCTGCTTTAGCTGGGACTGGTGAGGAGAGACCTTATCACTCTCCACAACTACCTGAAAGGAGGCTGTAGTGAGGTGGGGATTGATTTGTTCTCCCAAGGAACAAGCAATAAGAAAAGAGGAAACAGCCTCAAGATGCACCAGGGGAGGTTTAGGTTGGACATAAGGAAAAATTTCTTCCCCACAAGGGTTGTCAAGGACTGGCCCAGGCTGCCCAGGGCAGTGGTGGAGTCCCCATCCCTGGCAGGGTTGCAAAGCCATGGAGATGTGTTGCTGAGGAATGTGGTTTACTGGTGACCTGACAGTGCTGGGTTAATAGTTGGACTCAATGATCTTAAAGGTCTTTTCCAAACCAAACAATTCAATGATCCTGTGATTCTATGATATGTGGTGACTAAAAGAAAAAAGTCACTGTAAGAGTAATTTAGGTGTTTCAGTCTAGAGCAGTGATTTGGATATGGATACATACAAACAAAACAGAGTTACTTAGGAAGATATTGGCCATCTAACTCATGGCCCTTAGCTATTCCTGGGAATCTGTCTAGTGATTTCCAGCAATTTAAGGAAGCAAACACCCTAGTAAGGTAATTTATCTCCCTTCTCTCTCTTAAATCAGTTTCATACAGTGAACTTCATTGAGCTGTGTCCTAACCTTATGAATACCACCCACACAAAAGCTGGAGAACAGGAACATCACAGCACATTTTAAATTCTGCTGCAGCTTAAGAAAACATGAGGAGTACCAGGAAGAAATTTTCTGAGTTAATGTTGTGGGAAATGTTCTTGTTTCTGGAACTGTTTCTTTTGGTTGGACTATTTTTTTTATTTTTGCCTTCTGTTTTCTTGTGCATAAGCCTGAAATTTATGAGGTTTTGTGTTCATCTAAAATGCCATCAACTCCTTTTGCAAGGAATTTTGAATGATTTTATCCATCCCTAGATCAGTGGGAGGCAGTCATCATCTGTATAATACACACCTCACTTTCTTCCTTTACAGAAACAGCTCACAGAAGCTGACAAAATTACTCTTGCACACTGCATGCTGAAAATACTCTCTCCACAGTTGAAACTCTTTTTTCAAGCTGGTTTATTTCAGATACAGAGGGAAGAGTGGTGAATGTCAAGAAGCAGAGAATAAGAATTTTGTCTGTGTTTGTGTATGTTTTCATCTGCAGAAGGGCTATCTAAAGAAACAGACTCTCTCCAGGGGAGTAAACAATGCACTGTCATGCGTAAGAAACTAAGGATGTGATTTGAGGAATGTTGGCTTTTTCAGCCTTAGTATATGAAACAGTTGGTTAACATAGCCTCAGGAAAAAAAAAAACAAACCCACTGCAATTAAAAAAACCCCAAAACTAAACAAAGCAAAATAAAAACCAACCCAAAACCACACAAACAAACAAAAAACACAAAAAAAACCCCACCAACAAGTTGTTTTTCTCTGATACCAAAGAGAAGCTCTCATAAGAGTTCATTAAAACTGTATAAAACTCACTTGCTCATCAATATACTATCCCCTTCTTCCTATTTCTGAGAACATGAGAAAATAGCTGGTGTTCTGAGAACATGAATTTACTAATTAAATGATATAAGGGAAAGTACAGCTCTTGGTTGGAGGCCCAATCTTGATAGCTGCCTACTACCTGTCTCGTAATTTTGTGTTAGTCATCATGTTTAACTGTAATATATACAGCTAGGTGCTTAAATAGCATCTAAAAACAGGATGGGAACCTGCAAGCCATCATTAGGTGAAAGCTTTCCTCTTGAAAATAACAAAAATTGCAGACATTAGTTCAGGGGTTTTTTTGTGGGGGGAAAAAAAAATAAATAAAATTGATGATAATATAATTAATAGTCTTATGAAAAAAAAACACTGTCTCCACAGCTCCTGTTTAGCTGTTCTGAATTAAGACAATTGGACAGAAGAATTTTTTTACATATATCCCATCAAGAATAATTTTTGCCATGACTATTAACTAGCTGCAGACCTTTTCCCTCCCTGGCATCAGAAGGTCTCTCGAATCACCCAGGATGCTTTGGCAGCTGCCAAGAGGGGTGGTGCCTGTGGGGTCTCCTCTTTTAGCTTCACCCTGTGATCCTCAATGTGGCACTGGCCCCACTGATCACAGTGGGGAGTCAAGAGGTGACAAACAACAGCCCTTGAGGGCACCTGGGGTGGGGGCGGGTGTCTGTGCCACTCTCTGGTTTTTAGCTGGCAGCCCCTGAGAGGGTAAATGAACCTGTGAGAAGAGAAAACAAAACAAAACAAAACAAAACCATACAAAACCAGCCCCAAGCAGATCTAAGACGAGGAAGGAAGAAAACTTCACTTTGAACATCATATGCCTCTCAGCAAAGATCCCAGGACACTGAGGATCCCCTTTTAAACATCCCCTTTTCCTCTTGAAGGGACCAAGACAGTTATTCTCCCACATCCTAGAGGCTCACAGGAAGGGTGAGCATCACACCAGAAATAAGGGGGAGATAGCAGTAATCTTTCCTTCACAACAATTCTAAGGTTATGATTTATGAGGCTTTTTTTCATTTCTTTGTACTGTAGTATCATTAATATGGACTGATAATATATTTGTTGTCCTTTGATGAACTTGCTAATATTTCAAATAGATTAAAAATAAATTTTTGGATCCATGTTCCCTTTTGTTATTAGAAATATTTTAATGTAGCTTATTCATTTCAACTTTTTATCCTTTTTTCCTATTCTTGGAATATATCTTGGTTTTGTTTTTAAAAGTGACATTATTTGACAAGAAATGAGGCTGTTTAGTTCATTCAACTACTTTTTTAGAAGAAATCACAAACAACAAAAGCTTCTGGACATGAGATGCTATAAAATCTTATCAGTTCACAGTATCTGGTTCTATTACAGAGCACTGAGGAATAGTCTAAGTTGCATTACCTATATAATATTACAGAAGATGGTAAGTTGTCTGAAGCAATAATTATCACTTATAATGCATTTTGTAAAGCATACATTTAAATAGGGTATTTGGCTCAGTTTAAGCCTCCAGTGCCCTGTGTGATGATCCAAAACAACTCAGACAAAAGTCAAGTACTACATGTGCAAATACTTACGCTGTGCAAGTGCTGTACTGAAGTACTGAACTGTACTTAACGAGCACTAAACAGTACTTGCTATGAAAGAGAGAAGAGAAAGGGAATCGACAATAAGAAAAAGTATCTTGGTCAAAGTTGGAGCTGCCAGAATCATCTTAAAATCAAACACAATGAAACTTTCCTCAGCCGTCCATCAGCTTCTAAACAGAACTTTTGCACTACAATGGCAAGAGTTTCCAGCCTTCAAATGATTCTGCTCAGATTCATCTAGCTGACAGTTTATATTCATTCCCTCCTCCTTGGTTGTCAGTGGTACTCACACCGATTATAACTGTGCTTGATTACATTAAATTGAAATGGTGTTTTCAAAACAAAGCAAAAGAAAAAAGATGAATGAGCTGCAAATTGATTGGCAAGGAAAGTAACAGTGTTTCAGGTATTTTTAAATAGAAAAATATAAGTTGACCCATCATATAGAGGTATGACTACAGAGGAAAGGGGATTGTGGCTAGAAGTGATAACAGCTCAATCCTACAGAAATTTATTTTTGTTTTGCTTTATATTCTTGTGTGTGTTCTAAGACAAAATTGAACCAGCAAGACAATCAAACTTGGACCCAATTGTTTTGTTTAATGACCTTGCTACTGTTTAAATGTTGTTTAAGGATAGGGTGTTCTGAGAGGAGGAAAAGGTGAATGAGACTGAAAATTAGCAAGAAATCACTTTTATGAAAAAAAGGGTGAAAAAAAAACCTTTTAATGAAAAATAAGAAGGAAGCATCATTCTCCATGAAGCCTGTATTGGTCTTCTCTTTTTGTGATCTGCTAAAAGATATATAGTTCTGGCAAAATAGGAGAATAATTGGTGTCCAAGAGTCATCATTGGTACTACTGATGTAGTTATTAAAGGAGCTGATTTGCCAACCTAAGTGGTGAAAATTGTCTTCATCCAAACTTTTTTCAGAAAACATTGTTATTATTTCATACCAATTTATCTGTATATAAGATCCTTCTAAACCCTACTGCCTCCTGCATAGCTTTGTCAATTATCTTCATGAGAAAGTAATGGTCATAAAACTTATATTTTTTACCAAAAGATTTCATTACATTACTTCTTCCTTTTTTCCTCTTTGTACTCAAAAAACACTTAACGTTATCCTCTGTTTTCAAATTAGGAAGTCATTCCCACACTGCTTCTTTTCTTTTGGTGTTGCTAATTAAATATGCCCAACTCTGGTCTCAAACTGAATTTCACAGGAAGACAGACAATTTAGATCCCTATTCAAACTCAGTGTGTAGCAAATGTGTTTTTATATGGAATTAGCTACAGAATGTTTTTATCACTCTGAGTTTGTGCATTCAAGTGGTCTGTTGTACATCCAAAACTGTTATGATTATATACCTGAAAGAATATGAGCTTCCACAAATGAAAGATGTTATCTGTTAATAAATCACAGTACATATTTTGGCAGTAAATAGATTCATTTTGAAACAGTTACTCTTCCTCCCTGGAATGTGGACCTAACACCACTCATTATTCTAATCAACAAAACAATAGTTTAAAATTAAGCACATGACCAAAGCAGAAACAGAGAGACTTAACTATTTGACTTTAAGATAAATCCAACTTGATTGGAAATTGTTGATGATAACGTGTGCAAAAATAATTGAATTATGGAGCTGTATTCACAGGGATTTGAGACTTCTGGTGACCACAATAGATAGCACAGCAGCATGTGCAACTGGATGCACAGAAAGGGACTGGAAATGGATGAAGGTAGCGGGGGTCCACTACCACGGTGGTAATGCCCCATAGGGCAGAGTGCCCATCATCCATAGGACCAACCACCCCAGCACAGCAGGGGCTTTGATCCAGACCAGGATCTCCGCAGGTCAACACCTCCTCACACAGGAGGTTTCAACATTGAGGGAGTTCACTTTTACAGCCATGGGCTCCTCTCTGAAGATGGATACTGCTAGCAAGAGATGGGATCCATCTGATAAGTGGAGCAAGGGCATCTTTGTCAACAGGCTGGCCAACCTGGGGAGGAGCAATTTAACCATGAATAACAGGGGAGGGAAATTGCAGACCACAGTTAAAAAGGAAACAGTAGACAGAGGTAGAAAATAAAGGATGTAGGACAGTGGGAACAAAAGAGACCTCAGGAGTGGTAAAAGTGTAACACTGGCCTCTAGTGTATGTACAGAAGTGGATGCATCCTGGGAAACAAGCTGGAGAAGTTCAAGCCGTGTGTGCTGTCACAAAAGTGTGCCACAAAGGACTTAGACAGTCTCTCCAGGGAAGACAAGCAGAGAAAGCACACAAAGGGGGATGCTTCCCTCTAAAAGCAGGAGCAGCTTGAATATATGGGGCTTTGGTACATGATGGACAGTAGTCTGTGTGAGAGATTGCAGGTCAGGGTCAGCAGAGAGGCCAGGCAACGTGTCATTGTGATGGGACTTTGTAACAAACCACTCAACCTGAGAAAGTTGGTGATATTTTTAAATAACCCATAGAAGCATCTGCACCACAGACTCTAGTCTTTGCAGGGGTCTGTAATCTCCCCTGTTGCAGGGGTCTGTAATACCTTGGAAAGGCAACAAGGAGACACCAAAGAGACAAAGGATTTCTGGTGGGTATTGAGGATAACTTCTTGGTGCAGGAGTTCCATGTAATTTGTCAAGTGAATCCTCCTGCATCTCATTTCTTCTTTGCATGTGGAGAAGAAGATGATGGGGAATAGTCAGCAAAGATTGACAAGGGCAAATCATATCTGACCAGCTGGTAGAGAGCAGTGGATGCCATTTACTTTGCATTTAGGATGGCTTTTATCACTGTCTCCCCTAACTGTCTTGTGTACACACTGGGACATTATACTCCAGGTGGGTGGACAACCAGGCAGGTAAAAAAATTGGCTAGATAATTGGCTTTAGAGACTAGAGGTCTATGGGTAGTTCTCACTATGTTGTGGAGTACTGCAGGGGTCTGCAATGGAACTTTTCCTGTTTAACATATCTGTTCATGACCTGGAGAAGGTAAGGGAGCTCACTGTCACCAACAATGCAGATAGCACCAAATGGGGGTGGGGGGGGGGGGGGGGAGTGGAGTTGGGGGTGGGGGTGGGAAGCAGTCAACATTCAGTGGCAGAGCTGCTATGCAGAGAGTCCTAGATAGGCTGGAGGAAGGGGACAACAGGTACCACATGAAAGTGATCAAGTGCCAAGTCATGCCCTTCAGGTGGAAGAGTTTCTGAAATTACATAAGGTGGGGGCGGACAGGCTAGTGCTGGACAGACCAGCAGGAAAGGCCCCAGTGAACAGTAAGAAAAGTCTGAACAAACCATGTGCCCTCATGGTGAAGGTGGACAACAGCATCCTCAGCTGCATGAACATGAGCATGGCCAGCAGTTCTGAGGGAAAGGACTATTGCCCTCTACTCTTCAATCATTAAACTGCATCTTTTATCCTATGTGCAGTCTAACCCTACCCCCCAACATGAGAAAGACAACAACAAACTGGACCACATTCAGCAAAGGACTACCATGAGAGGCTGGAACATTTGTTTTATCAGGGAGGAATCTGGCTTCTTCAGCCTGAAGAAAGGATGTCTTTGGAGGGGAGTCAACAGCAGCCCCCAGTTGCCTATGAGGAGGCAAGTGATGGAACCAAACTCTTCACAGTAGCTCATGGTAGGAAGACGGGAGACAACAGTCATTAGTTGCAAGAAGTGAGGTTCAGACTGGACATGAGGAAAAGCTTTTTCACTCTGAGGGCAGACAGGCCTATGTTGTCTGGGAAGTCTGTGCAGTCCATCTGTGAAGGTTTCCAGGACTTAAATGAACAAATCCCTGTGCTTTGGACTGAAGACCTCCACAGGACACTTCTGACCTGAATTTTCCTATGATCTCATTATCCTGTGAAGAATGTATTCTATCCGGATGCAAAAGTTTTGCAGATACTTCATTCATGTTACTACACTCTGCATGAAACTTTGTCTTGTTTCTGTTGTTTTCAGGTTTCTTATGAAATCTTAAAGCTGGTTAATGGCTTTGAGTGTTCTCTCTGATAGTTTAAGATGTCTGTACTGCACTACAGAGCTGTCACATGAAGTAGAGACACAGAAGTTACTCTTCTGCACGTCCTGTTCAAAATGTCCTCCCTACCTGCATGTTGTACTTCATTTCAATGATCACACCAATCAAGAGCACTTATTTCTTCAGCCCCCTCTCCCTGACATTCTAACCCAAAGGTAGAATGAACAGGATTTTTACTTCATCTTTGGACAGTAGCCCTGGGGAAGAGCCTCAGTATTTCTACGTTTCTCCTAAGAAGTCTTTTTCACTTCCCTTTTTTTAACAAGAATCATAGTTATGTATCTGCTCCCTTGGAAGCCCTTCTGGCTTGATGTTTTATTCTCTCTGAAGAGGTTTTTGGCATCTCAGTGATTCAGCCTTTATCTGTTATGTCAGGCTAGCAGAAAAAAAATAAATCCAGCCACTCTTTTCTTCTCAAACTTTTCAACCTCAAATTGTTTGATTGGAAGGAATCCTAGTTAGAAATTAAGGCTGTTGGAAATAGCAATAAGCCAGGGAATATTTCCCAATGGAAAACTGTAATAAAAAATGTCAAGAAACTCAGCAAGTCTGTAGTATCATTTTCTAAAAGAAAGTTTATATTGGGAATAAAAGTTTGCTTCATCAAATAAACACAAAAATACAGCCACTTTCTGTAATATTAATTGTTTGTTTTAATTTTCTGGTTAACTGCACACCTCAGCTATGTCTTCAAGATGCAGCAATAACAATAGGGAAGTATTAATCTGTCTGGAACCAGGGACAGGAGACCACAAAGACGGTCAATATTTGGTGTCTGAGTTCAGCTCTCAAAACACTGCTGCAACAAGACAGCTGCTAATGCAATAGTTCTGCACAAACACTGCCAAGCTTTTTCACTAAAAATAAATATTTTAGCACAGGGCATCAGAAAGAAAAATTTCAAAATGTTTGTAGGAAGCCAAGCAATGCCTGGGGTGGGAGGAGGCACAGCAGGAGTGGAGGGGGCTGTCATTCAGCTGCCTGTCTCATTCAGTGTCCCCTGGAAACCCCACTGGAATGTGTACAAGCAAAGTCTCCTGCATCAGGCTCCAAGCATATTTTATAAAGCTGTGCTGAACTCTTTTTTACATACTAAAATGAAGACACTGAGTGCATACAATTGTTAGCTATAAATGAAAAGAGCAGCTAGCTGAGTTCCCACCAGACAGAAGAAGGACCTACATAAGCTAAAAGTTGCTGCTGTCCCAGGAGTATATGCCATAGTCTGGAGGAAAATGACAAGCCTGGGAGTCACACCACTTCTAGCTGTTGAGATTCAGGACAGTTTCCAGCAGCAGTAACGAGGTGAGGAGGCCTAGCAAGTTATAAAGCGTTCTCTGGTGACATTATGTGAAGGTTTATATGACATCTTGTCATATAAACAGATCTCAGTGGTACTTACTTCCTTTGCTCCCTTTTAAGCACTTCTCATGACTGTCTACCTGACACTTGTTGGGTTTTTTTTCCCAGAAACAATGGTTTGTTTCATAAGGTGAAAAGCTGGAATGAATCTGGTGAATCTTGCTTGTAACATAGGAGTTTGTAATAAGAGGCTGAGTGCACAGGTACTGCTAATTTTGCCTCTCTTGACAAGGGTGCAATGCAAATACAAGCTTTGTAGTAATGTTTTTGTGTCATTTTCCTAAGAAGCTACACGTTCAATGCTTGTTCTCATCATGTCCTCAAGTGAACCATGCATACATTGTTCCTGCATTGTCCTCATCTTTTCCTCCCTGTTACTACCCTGAACACTCTACTTCCTCAGAGAGGTGGAATGGGAAATGCAACTGAACAAAAAGTAAGGCTATGATGTTGCTGCCTTCTCAGATATTTTGTTTTCCAGTTTTCAACCCCTGTCTATCTTCTTGTTTTCATGAGTACATTCAGTACCATTTTCATGCTTCTTGCGTTAGTTCTTTAGAAACCAATGTGCATTCCCCTTACCTAGAAGGCCCCTAATGGTTATTTCTGCCTTCATCAGGTTTTCCTGAGAACATCCTGCATAACTTACACTGAATACAAATCCCGGACAGTTTGTGGAGGCCTGAGCACAAGAGATTTATAAACATCCGAGATTGGCATGCCCAGAGATAATATTCTGTTTTCCCAGTTATAATGGAAGGTACCTCAATTGCAAAAAGGAAATGGGATGGTTTAATGGTGATACAATAACCCCAGGAAGATAGTTAAAGTTTATCCAGTCAAGGCAAGAGTTGTATTGTGGGACAGCAAAGCACCAGTCATCCCTTTATGATCAGACTCAGAAAGTATAGAATAAATGCATCCTCAAGTAGAAAAAAGGGAAGAAAAGGTGTAATAAAAATGAACAACAGTTCACCTAAGGTTACTGCCAGTAAAGTGCATGTTTCAGTATGCACTCCCATTTATTTGTTACTATACGTGTCCATTCACATAGTGTGTTTCCTGATAGCAACTTATATACTGTGAGGAGAGAGAAAAAAAATATTGTCAATGTCAATTTTTTTTTTGCGTTCTTTTTAAAGTCTTCAAACATTGATACCAGCCTGTAGGATTCCATGTGTGCAGCAAGTGTGCAGCATCCAACAAATCCTATGATCAAAGCCTCAGACTGTGGCTTTCAGCAAACACCATGTGGATACATGCCAACATCTGTGCAAAGTATCTCTTAAGCGTGGCACAAGCACAGGCATCTGTAGATTCACAGCTTTATAATCCCATTTTTCAATACACTGCCTGAACAGCAACATTCTTCTTTCTGTAGGCCAGAAACATAAGCTAGCAATTAAGTACAAAATCCTTGCCATGTGATGCTGAAACTTTTTTCTTAATCTTTGCATTTATTTATTTATTTATTTACATTCGTGTTCATAGTCTGACAGCTCAATAACTAGAGGGAGGACAGGCTGGTAGGTGGGCACCTTGCCACAAATACACTGAACAGCTCCAGAAGGGATATTTCTCCATTTATGAAAGGATTGGTCATGGCAGATGTCATCACTGTGAAGTTTTCTTCTTGCCACATTCACCTGTGAAGAGGTTGGCCCTACTGATCTCCAAAAAAAGCACTGCTTATTTTCAATGCAAGATTGTCACTATGCTTTCTGTTCACTTCCAGAAAAAGATTCTGCTGTTCTGCACTGATCTTGAAAGAGTGGATAAATGACACTTAGTCCTAAAGAAGAAAAGTTAAAACCAACCAAACAAACAACCCACCACATATGACTTCTTTAAAAGTGAGTCTCTTTGCATGCTCAGAACAGTAAAGATGTCATTAACATAAAAATGTCCTAGGTGAGATCCAGAACTGATCATAAGAACTGCAAAATTACTCATTCCAATGCAATTTGGTAGATTCAATTTTTTTTTTTTTTCCACAATGCAGGGAGTAAACAATTTTGTTCATAAAATAATACGATGATAACAAGGAAACATCTATTTTTTCTTTTAGTTTGGAAACACAACAGAAATTTCCTGCAATCCTGTAGCACTTTTTCAGGCTACTAGCCACAAAGTTTGCCATCAAGAAGGGCACCAAGATTGACATTTTCCTGTCTCTGAAAAACAGCTGAAGATCTTTCTAGTTTCTACCCAAAGACCTGAAGAAATGGCCTTATATCCTTGCAGGAATTTAATTTTGTGTTTGTGTGATTATCCATTGTATTTTCTCAACATACTATTTTCTTCTCCTGAAATCATGCCCCAGATGTACTGAAAAGTTATTTTGGCCATTAATTCCTGTTAAAGGAACTGAAGATAATGCCAGCAGAAAAGCAGAGTCAGCATTTCCAGATGGTCTTAAAAGCTCCTCAGTATAAGTGATGCTTTCCATAATTCCATGCATGCACACAAAAAAGATAAAGCTTTAGACACAAGACTATGAATAGATAAGTTAAATCACTCATTTACCCTCAATTCCTTTTCTTAAAAAAGTTTCTTTTCTTTTGAATTCTTAAATATCTTCTTCCTTTTATTCTGAATATCCTAAGCTTCAAAAGCCCGATAATGGAAAAACTTACTGCAATCAAGAAGCATAAGTCAATTATTTTATATTCTTCCCAAAAAAACAGAACAAAATCCTTAAAAGATCTCAATCAAATATCCTGATTTTTTATTTTTTTCTGAGAGGTAAGTATTCTAAAATCAATTAAGATGAAAGAAATTACTGTGTTCCTGAAAGTTGTAAGTGCTATTATGAAAGTATCTGACAGTAAAGTTTATATATTTTCTTTATTTTATAGGCCCAACATTTGTTCATTAATAGGAAGAATTCATATTGTTGTTGTATGGACAGGATGGAAATTAATGATTATGTGTTTTCACCTCCCTGCCCCATTGCAAATGTTAGAGCATGCCTAATAAGAAGCTACTGGAGAGTATACATAAAAGTAATAACAGAGAAATTTAGACTGGGAATAGATGTGTTCATGAAGAAAATACGGATTTTGAAGGCTGAGAGAAAATATTTTTTTAATAACTACAGCTCAGATTAAACATCAAAGAAAAGAAGTGAAGGATTGTATTGGTGCAAAGTCAGATAGCTATGTACAAAGACATTTCGATTTAAAATAAAGGTGTTTAATCATTTAAAGCATGAAGTTTCTAAAGCAATCTTCCAAACACACCAACAGTATACATTTCTTTAAGATAAATTTTGCCAATTTTATCAAATTTGTAAAACAGGGTATCGGTGATCTACAAGATAGAAACATGATAAGACCTTGCCTGAAAAATCTTTTGCAATTAAAATCTTTATTAAAATGAAAACCATATAACAAGTTAGTCTAAAACGTCCAACAATAACAGAGTTTGGAAAAATATTTGGCAAAATAAAATTAACCATTCAGCAAAATAAAAATATCAATCCAAATCCTTAGTGTGGAGCAGAAGATTCTGCTCCACTGACTTCTGAATGTCCCACATCTATCTCACATATGTATGCTGGTCCCTGCACAGAGTTTGGTTAAGTTCAAGTTTGTGGATCTTTTACAATGAAATTATGAATACTTCATTGTGAGAAATTTTGTTAGGGGAGAAGAGAGGGAAAATGTCAACACAGAGAAAAAAAAAAAAAAATAGTGACACTGTAACATTCTCAAATCTCACCTAAAATTATAGGAAGAAAATTCAGTAGAACACAGCAAGCTTCTCAGACTATGAAGAGGATGCATGCCTCAGATCTGTAGAAAACAGGAATTTTGGAAATTAATTCACTAAGCTGTATAGTCTTTTCTCTCTGAGAATAAGTGTACTGGTAGTTAATATTCTCATCACCTACCTGCAAGGCTTCTAGCCCTGGGAATCGCTTTCATGGTGGTTTGGGTTTTCTGTTTGGTTTTGGGTTTGATTTTGGTTTTTAATTATTCCCTGAAGCTCTACCCTCAGAAATGAACAAATATATCCTCTTGGGTAATCATTTATATATTACTTTTCCAAATGTGTGATTTTGAGTTACCTCTCCTGGGCAAACATCAAAAGGTTTTGAAAATTCAAGCTACTCATATGAATGCATTACAGCCCCCAATCAGTGTATTCTTACCGTTGTGGTTATTTTTTTTAAGTTTGTTTTTCAGATTGAGGGTATTTTTTTTGTATGAAAGTTTGTTTTGGAGAGAAGTCAAGATTGCCACATACACCCATATACCCATCAAGGGACTCAGAGTATCTCTGTCTACAGGGATACTAAATATTGAGAGTAGGTAATCAGACTGATTTTGCAACTAAGCTTCAAAAAAATGGACAAAAATAGAAAGGATGAAGTGAATAAAGATCATAAAGTACTTTGTTTCACAGACCCTAAGAGAGTAATTTTTTCATCAGAGCTTTAAACTGCCATCCTTTTGACGCTGCCTTCCATTGACTTACCAGTAGTTAGCATATGTGGCATTAAGTTCTTTGGTAGTAGGCTTGGGATAGGTTAGTTATTTGGCTTGGTTTAGGTTTTTTAAAGACGACATAATGGAGGGAGATGTCAAAATAATGAGCCTTCATTAATGAGCCTTCAAGTCCTGAAGAAGCAGCAACTAGAATATGGGAGGACACTTTCCTTCAGAAAATAGAGACATGGAAGTAATTCTTTAGAAGAACTACAGAATTAGGAACAGAAGTTCTAAAGAAGCCTCAGCAGCTGTTTAACATTGGGAAGCTGTCACCTTTTGGTAGTGATGACAGCCAAGCTGTAGGAAGCATTTAAACTCTAACAGCTGTTAATGTTCCACAAACCCACATGACCAGAAAGACAACACAATGAAGGAGGCTTAGTATGACCAGCTGGACAGTGCTAAGTCCATGTTGGGTACACATAGTCCAGGTACTCCAAGCACTGCCTGGTGTGTGTACGCACACCAAGACTATTCTGAGCACACACTGTAAATCAGGGCTGCTACGTGGGTATCCTACAGCTCTGGGTGTGCTGCCAAGGAGGAAGTACTGTGTGGGAACTTGCAGTTTGTAGCAACAAGCAAATTTGAAATTACAGATGTGTTTTGAATTGTGTTTCTGTATCCATTTGTATTTTGCTTTAGTGGCAAAGTCTCCTGGAGGGATATTGGGCAGGAATGACTCACTGAAAAGTGCATACTATTAAGAAAAGGACAAAGAAATTACTAGGAACAGAGCTCCTGTCATCTTTTGCTATGAAAGAAGGAATCAACTGTTGCTTAGCACCGGGTTTAGATGTCTGTTAAAAATCATGGAATGTGACTAAGAGAAGGCAGAGGAAGGCTTGTAGAGATGTCTTGAGAGAAGAGGGCACCTCACCAGTGCAAGAATAAAAACATTTTCTGCACTAATCAAAGGATCAAAGCTAATTTTTGGTAACAAATATGTCAGAGCAATTAAATTACAGCATTTTCAATGTAGGTTGGTTTCATCTTTTTGAGACAGATGATGCAATTACAAGTGGAAGTATAGAAGCATGGGGTTTTGGTTTTCATTTTCCTGGGGAAAAAACCAAAATATGTCAATACTTTCCTGGGAAAAAACAAACTGTGTTAATGTTTTATTGGAACTACAAGTGAGAGTCATGACAGTGCCACATTTAGCCCTATCCATTACACTGGCAAAGACTGCATCATCAAATAGATGGTCCTAGTCTGCAGACAGGTATGGAGGGGAAAATAAGTCCACATGCTCATGTCAACAAGGTGAGCAGGGTGGAGATTTCTTGCATGCTTCATTTCCTGTGCACCCAGTGCACAAGTAAGTAACATCCGTGTTCTCTGGCTTTAAGAGGCATTTAGCATCTCTCGTAGTGAAATGACTAACACCATTATCAGACAGATCATCCAACATTTTAAACAGGAGCAAGAAGTAATCTGAATAAGGTATTCAGCATGGGTCATATTGCTCTTAAACATGCTATTGAATACCAAGAGGTTTGGATTCAGTTTCAGTAAACAATAGCATGTCACCATGGAAATTACCACCTAAGATTACAGCAGGTTCTGAGTTAGTATCTTTGTTTATAAATTTAATCTATTAATCAGTATAATAAAAGGCATGACAGG
Organism: Todiramphus chloris collaris; assembly: GCA_025345505.1. Lineage (NCBI taxonomy): Eukaryota > Metazoa > Chordata > Aves > Coraciiformes > Alcedinidae > Todiramphus > Todiramphus chloris. Next base: position 4,093,197 of record JANVCC010000047.1, read on the forward strand.
AAAGCTTGCAGTAGAGAAATGTAGTACCTGAGAAGAGAAAATTAAGACAAGAGCCAACTGATAGGTTGAGTAAGATGTCTACCAATGTCATTTGCATATGCAAGAGACAGATTGTCCAGAGGCATCCTGTATTCAGAACCAGGTCAAAATAAATCATAATCCCAATAAAAACTTCAAACTAATCAAAATGATCATGTAATAACAAATGTTGGGTGTTTTTTCTTCCTTGGGTAAAAGGGAGAATTAAAGGTTCAAGTTCCCAAGGTAAAGAAAACATGATTTTTTTTTTTTTTTTTTGATAGTCACTGTTAAGTGGAATCCACAAAGGAGACTCCACCTTTAGACAAAAAGGTTGCTTTTAGCTTTCAGCAAATGCAAGGCTACTTTGTAAAAGGACATCCCTTCTCTTTTAAAGTTCATTTGTTAATGAGAAGCTTTCAACAGCAAATCTGGCAGTTATAGAAAAATAGCTTTCTCAGACCTCTGGAGGCCTTTAAAAACATGTCTGCTTTTGTGAAAGGTGATCAGGTTTCTCAAGGACTGCTTTGCAACAGTCTCCTGCTTTTCATAATTCCTCAATATTCAGTAACCTGAGAAGAAATCATTTATTTCTCTCAAGCTCATGGCTGCTTTTTGCGACTACATCCCAGGACACAACAGGTCTTTTCTTGCTTCAAGGCCACATTGCTTACTCACGGTCAACTTGTGTAGCAGATCACACAGATCCTTTTCTGCAAGGCACCTTTCCATCTGGCTAGAAGACAACCTGTACTGACGTATGGGGTTATTCCTTACCAGGGGCAGCACAGTGATGTTCTTTAAGTCTATGGGGTTCCTATCAGCCCACACTCCAGCCCATCAAGAACCCTCTGAGAAAGATCTTTGCTTCCCCTTCCAAAACATATCAGTCCCTTCCTGCAATTTAATATCACCCCAGCTTTTTGAGGTTCACTCTAGTTCATCACCCAGGTCAGTAACAAGGTTGAAAAACATCAGTCCCAGTTTTGACCCCTAGAAAAGCTACCAGCTGAACTTTGTACTGCTGAACTCAGACTTCTGAGCCCAGTAGTCTCCCATCATCCACAGTGCCAGTCATCTATAGAAAACTAGCATGAAGGCCAGGTACACATTGCACTTAAAAAATCCAGGTTAGCTGTTCCCAGTCATCTCCTTGACCTTCATGTGCTTGGACATGCTGTCCAGGAGGATTAATTTAGTAACTTTCCTGGGAACTGATGTGAGAATGAAGGACCTATAGTTCTCTGGGCACCCTTTCTTTCCCTTCTTGGCTTAACATTTGCCTATTTACAGTCATCAGGAAGTTTCCCAACTTGCCATGACTTCTCAGACATGACTGACAATTTACAGTGATGACAGCCAGCTCCCTCAGCAACCTTGGAGATACCCCATGAGATCCTTGCACACATGCATGTCTGACTTCCTCAAGTAGTCCTTCCTCAATAGACCCGCTAACATGGGTCATGGTTATCTCCCTCAATCAGTCATGAGGCTTAGTGACCTTAGATGTCTGAAGGCAGATCAGACCAGGAAAAACTGAGGCACAGAAGCCATTGAGTACCCCAACCTTCTCTATGGCCTATGTCATTAGGCATTCTATCCCACTGAGCAGTGGACTCATTTTACCTTGGTCTTCCTTGTGCTGCCAATGCACTTAGAGAAGCATTTCTTTGCTTCCACAGAACCACAGATTGGTAGGGTTTGGAAGGGACCTCTAAAGATCATCTAGTCCAACCTCTCTGCCAGAGCATCCTCCACACCCCTTCTAACTTCAATTCCAGCTGAGCTTGGGCCTTTCCCAACTCTATCCCCACACATTCAAACACTGTCACTAAGTTTCTCCCTGACTTCACCTTCTGTATACTTCATTTTCTCTGTCAGTAGTTCCCAATTCATTCACACTGGTTTCTGCTGTATTTATCTGACTCTCTGTACATCAGATTTTCTTTGCATTATTGAAGTACCTAATACTGAGCTTCCATCTGATATTCCATCCCAGCCAGAGCCTTTTGAATAAGGGTGGGGACAGACAACATGTAGCATATTCATTGCTGGTTTGTCCAAGTCCTAAGATGCTGCTGGCACTAAAAATGTAGTTCTTGGAGGATGGAAAGGAGAAATGAAAAGTAGACTACAGAATTCACTAGTACAAAGGTTGCACCATCCACTGGGTAACATCTATACATGTTAACATCAGGTTAAAATATCTGATTTTGTTTCAAGAGTTTTCATTCACAGCTGTAACATTCCAAAACCAGTCATATTTGTACTTGGATGCATAAATATCCAAGAAGTGTGATTTTCCTAAGCTTGAACATCAAATCTTATTCTGAAGTATCATCTAAATAATATTTTGTTTCTCAGATGAATGTTGCTTTGGAGACAAGTGACCTGCATGTTTAGCTGCTGGCACAGAACAGGTTGGCTGAAACATTTTGCTGCATGTGGAGCATTTTGCTGGTTAAACACAATCTCTATGGATACCAAGAAGCCTACAATAACTCCTCCTTTTTGCAGTCATAATTGTATTATTACCCTGGCTATGAGACGTGGGATAAGAGGAAGGAATCTGCCTACTCAGAAGACTAAACAGAGTTTCTTGAACACAGTAATGTCCTATATAATTTCCAACCATGATATTGTTAAAATATACTTCATCCTCAAATTTGGTGGATCACAGAAGGGTGTGAAATGTGTTAGGTAGACTTGGTTTCAAATTCCCTGATGTGTTTCTCTTCAGATTGTAATCTTTTGTAATTTCTCTGACAATTTTATGTAACAAGACAGACTCATTTGGACTTGTTGAGATACAAGACTTAGTAAAATTTTTTTAATACAAGGATGATAGAATTCTCTACATCTCACTAATATGCAGGCACATGTTGCTTTCATTGATCTCAGTTCTGGCTGTCAGTTAACTAATAGTTGACAGTTAACTAACTATTTATCAAAATCTTATAAAAGGAAAAAAGCTTGAATGTTTACCTTTCTTGATTCTTTAAATTATTGGTGATGTTATGTTATTGTTACTAGGTGCTAATATTACTAAAAAAAAATATCATAAAAGATACAAATAAGGGGATAAAATAGGCTTATAGACAGCTAAAAGTCAAGATTTTTCTGGTGGCAGCTATTTGTGGGTCAACTAACATTGAAAATTTCAGATGGATTTTTATGAAAAATATGTAGCAGGGGGGAAAGGGAACATGAAGCTCAAAAAGTTCCAGGCTGGGGAAAGGATGAATATTTTCTTCCAATTACAATTTTTGCAAAGTTGCAATTTCACATTTTTGAAATGAAAGACCTCACAAAAAGTGCTAACTTGTGGTCACACCCCCTTCTTTTAGAGCTATATCAGTCACATTTTATTTTAAATAAATGGCTACTGTACCAGAGCTTGAGTCTTATCTAAGCCACAGAATCATAGAATGACAGAATGTTAGGGCTTGGAAGGGACCATGAAAGATAATCTAGTCCAACCCCCCCGCCAGAGCAGGATCACCTAGATTAGGTCACACAGGATCACATTGTCCAGGTGGGTTTTGAATGTCTGCAGAGAAGGAGACTCCACAACCCCCCTGGACAGCCTGTTTCAGTGTTCTGTCACCCTCATTGTGAAAAAGTTCCTCATGTTTACATGGAACCATCTCTGTTCCAGCTTGCACCCATTGCTCCTTGTCTTATTGTTGGATGTCACTGAGAAGAGACTCTGAGTACTCTAAGAGCTACTAGAATTAAAATAATTCATAGATCATCTGCCTTGCTGTGGCTTTATGTCATTATAAGGGGTGAAACTCAACATGAAATTATACATTCATTTTAGTGCATCAAGCCCCAACATAAGATTATTAGTGAAATTTGTCAGTGATATCTTAAGCCATCAGCCATCAGGGCTGCTAGGCAGGTCCAGAATCCCATATAATCCCAACCTATACATTCAAATGCTATATCTCATATGAAAGAATATGCCAACTCTTTCCATATCAACAAACATACTCCAACTCCACAGGCTCTATGTACAGTCAGGAAAACTCTATTGAATAGACTGAGTCCAGCCAGACTTGCCTGCTATGTTGAAATGATGGCTGTTATCACAGCTGAATGATTTATCCGTCAAGGACAGCAGAGGTCCTAAACCCACACCATTCAAAATTCTTGAAATGGCCTTGTTGCTACTTGCAATATGCAACCACAAGGGCAAAGATCGGGATTATTAGAATAAAATCTTCACCTGAGTGGCTGAGTGTAAATAACAACTCCATTATCGTTTTGGAATGGATGGGAGAACAATTTCATGTGCTTGTTTTCAATTTCATGTGTTTTTCCATTAAAAAGAAAGCAGAAGCAGAGTAACACAGAGGACAGATAATGCTTTTTAAAGACCTACCAAATTTTCTGTAAGGGCTACAACCCCTAGAACTTTTAAGTCTGGCATACGATGACAAACACCACACCAACAGCTTTAGAGATAAGCTATCTCCAAATAACGCATTGTAACACATACAAATCAGTATCTGTGATGGGTTGACCCCACCAACGGCTAAGCCTCCACTCAGCCACTCTCTCAATACCCCGCAGAGGGATGGGGGAGAGAATCAGAAGAGCAAAAGTGGGAAGGGAAGGGAAGGGAAGGGAAGGGAAGGGAAGGGAAGGGAAGGGAAGGGAAGGGAAGGGAAGGGAAGGGAGTGCATATAAGCAAAGCAAAACAAAGAATTCATTCATCACTTCCCATTGGCAGGCAGGTGTTCAGCCATCTCCAGGAAACCAGGGTTCCATCACACATAATGGTTGCCTGGGAAAGGCAAATGTCATAACTCCAAACATTCCTCCTTCCTTCTCCTTTCCTTGATCTTTTTATCACTGAGCATGACATCATCTGTTATGGGGTATCTCTTTGGTCAGTTGAGGTCAGCTGTCCCCACGTGGTCTCCTCCCGGTTTCTTGCACACTCCCAGCCAACTTGTTGTGGAGGGGCAGAGTGAGAACAGCAAAAGACCTTGATGCTGTACAATCACTGTGCAGCAGCAGCAAAAACACTGGTGTGTTACCAACATTATTTTGGTCACCAATCTGAAACACAGCAGCACATGGGCTGCTGTGAAGAAAATGAACTCCATTCCAGTCAGACCCCATACAGCAGTACAATTATTCAGATAATTTTAGTACTGCTATTGTCTGGTTTGAAACAATAGCAAATTCAGTAATTCACTTTTCTTGCACTAAACTTAATTCCCAGCTTTATTAACTTAAGCTCAAAAATTTAGGTCAACCTGGCTGTCAGGCAGGCCAGCAGGACATGGCTTCTCTGGATGGGCAACTTGGAGAAGTCACCAGGGATTTCCTAATTGGACTGTCTTCTTCTGGACTGTTCCCTCAGCAGGGAAAATGTCTGTACTGCAGGTGGGAAACCTGCAGTCAAAGAGACTCCAGGAGAGGACACGGGGCTAACAATAGTTCAAAGCCACCCATGAGAAAAGCAACATGGAGAAGATGTTATTAGGCAACTTGAGCAGTCTGTGATTTGTTTCGGCAGTCAAGGAAAACTGTGAAAACTGCCTAATTGGAAAGCAAGATTCAATCAAAGGACTTTTACATCAACGAGAATAGGATCAGGCAGGACACTTCTTTTTAAGACCTTTTTATGTTGAACTGTCTCATTCTGAAGAACTGAATGTATTCTGATTAAAAAATACTTTTTACTCTTAATTAAAGCAGTTATTTTTTTACTACAGCTCACACATAGCTGTGAAGATTAGAGACCTTTTCATATTTTCTGATCTTTCAGTCTGAAAGAAAGTGGAGGAAGATCCACCTAAGGGTCCTTATCAGCTTCAGGCTCTATCCTGCTGTTTAGATACTAGCTTGGATACACAGTATGAGTCCGCTCTTAAATACTGATATTATTAGAAAGTCATAACATCACTATTCTGACCTCTCTAGCTGGCACTGAACTGCTGTAGATGCTTTGGGAGTTCCTGCAAAGCCCAAGCTTCATGGCTTCAAATAGTCTGAAATAAAATAAAGACCGTATCCTTGTCAGCTACTTCATCATTTGCTGTTAGACCGTATTTCAAGAAATTCAAGATTTCAGCATCTGACCTCCAAATCAGTAACATTAGCACTACACTTACTGGTTTATCTTCTTGTTTGAAAGTCAGCATTACTTCACAGGATAGCCTGCATCCAGAAGGAGTGTTCTACTGTTGTTTAGTTAACAATTATTAAAGTTTATCCTCAAAACTAATCAGTGATTTTTTAATTCATAACAGAAAGGATTAATTTGATAGAGCCAAGATGCACAGTCACAGGAAACTGTCTCACAAAGCAGCACACACAGATATATATCTATATGCACATACCACCATAATGACATCTGACCCTTGTGACTCATATTTGGACATGATTAAATAAATACAATGTCACTTTGTGGGCTATTAGAATCAAACTAATGTATTCATAGCTGTCTTTTGGTTTTATTAGGGGTGTAACAGGGGTGCAGAGAGGTTGTAGAGGATTAAATAAAGGACTAAATAAAGCATAAAAGAAAAGCACTGCTGATGAGATAGGTCATAAAATCAACAGCAAGACTGTAATCTCAATGCCTAAAAGACGCAATTTCAGTACAAAAAGATGAGAGAACAAAGAGGAGCATTGTTCCTGAAGGGAAAAAAAAAAGCTTTAAAACATGAGGGAAGATTAAAAAAAAAGACTTCACATTAATATTGTTGTTTTAAGATATGTCTTTGAGACTATCTCCGAGAAACACTGTGTTCTGCAGTGGAAAGAGAAGAAACTTTGGGGAAAACTCCTGAGGGACAACAGAGAAAAGTAAGTTTTAAGGAACTGCAGTGTAGGAGGTGAGATAAATTGAAAGATGTTTATTTTTGTAACAGTTTAGAGACAACTTGTCTGTACATTGCTATTTCAATATTTGAACCTATATGAAGACATTTCATGTAATAAATTGCCAATGCATCTAAGAATGGTCTTACTTTAAGCATGAAAGTGAACCCACTAAAACCCATGGATGATATTTGTCGAAGCATCTAAAGGGATAAGAATTTAAATCTCAGCTGAGCACTAGTGCAAGAAGACAGTTTCAAAACAAAAAGTTTAAAGCATGCTCAGCACCATGGCATTTGGATACTTAACATTCCAAAGGCTTCTTTCCTTCCTTTGAAATTACATCATTTTCTCCAAGAATGTGTGCTCTTAGGTGTTGCCTAAAATTTTGGAGAGGCAAAGAGTGACATAATCTTGAAAAACACACTTTTGACATGCCAATCACCACTACATTTCTTTTGGTTTTGTGTTGGGGTTTTGTTTGTTTGTTCATTTGCTTTTGTTGTTTGTTAGTTTGTTTTGGTTTTTAAAAGCAACATCATATCTTTATAATAACAACTTCATTAGTGGCAGAAAAATGCAGAAAAAGGACTAAACATACTTCAGTGGATACTATTGCAAGTAACTTCTGGCGAACAGAGTATTTCCCAAATAACTTCTGAGACCCCAACGTTTTTTCCTTTCAGTGTTTGCAAATCTGCCCAAAACCAGAAATGTGAAGTGATTCTCTGTTACTAACTTTGCATCCTGCTATTTGTACAATGTTTGTGTAATGCAGAAAAACTCCCTAGTTTTGACCGGAACCAGAGAATCAAACCAAAAAAGAAAATTTGGAAAATGTTTTTGTCAGCACGGTTAATGCTCTGCAGAAAAATGTCTCTATTTTTTTACTTGATGGACTCTACATGAAAAAACCTTTTTTTCTAAATGTCAACCTATGATGTTTCAATTTAAGCCTTTTCTGTCCTTGAAAACAGACCCTCTTCTGCTTTATATTTACAGCTTTGGATTTTCTGTCAAAGCTTCTGAAATCCTCTCTCTTGCTTTTGGAATTAACTAGGTGGTGACTTTTTTTCCAAGGTTTTCCTATAAAAATAAAAGACATTGACCATTTTATTTTATTTAACTTGGAAATATTCCATGAAAATATCTCAATCTTTCAGGAAAGAGTCTTTACTGAAAATTAAAAGGATATGGTGGAAATGTCTTTTTATAACAGATATTTATGATGAAGGCTGTCACAGAAATATCATCATTCCAGAGAGGACGGTGTAAGAGAACTCTTTATTTCTAATCCTGTCAATCTCATTTGGTTTTGTTGCCTGTGGTACTGTTTTCTGACAGAGAAGCTTCGTAGGAAAACTGCATACAGCTAAATTAATGTTCAGGACAGAAAAACAAGAAAGTGTTCCTACATTTTATCGGAAGACACAGTATGCCTGCAGAAGTTAACTTCTTTAGAAGTAAAGCAACTTTGGGGCTGGACTCAGTCATACATCCCTTTTTTAATTCTTTGTCATAATGAGGATAAGCCTGAGACATGAAGGGAGCTCAGTATGTTTGATTCTGGTCTGCCAGCAGCAGATCTTTTGTTAATGTGGACCTAATGCTCCATGACCATGTCCTCACTAACCCATAGTGAAGCAGCTTGTATGATTGTTATCAATAATCTGTGCTACAAAGCCTCCTGAGTTTTGCTGAGTTAATTTTTCATCACTTCCATGGGCTTTATGGGACAAATTTAATGACATTGAAAAACTGTTGAAAGAAACTTTTATCATGCTATTAACAAAAACACTAGCATAATATTGTAACACAAAATAAAACACACTAATGCCTGCAATCAGCTTGGTCGTCCTAAGACTGGACTTTGAATCATAATATTTACTTTATAAAGACAAAAAGAATCATGCTGATTTCTCAAAGAAAAGTTTTATTGAGTTTTCTTGAGCTTTTACTGAGTTTTTTTTTGTTGAACTCCTAACAGCATCCTCCAATAATTTCTAAATCTCAACTTTCCTCCTTCTCTCCAAACAGACACAAACATATCCCTCCTTTTCTGATGAATGATGTAATGATGAATTTTTGAGGAAAAACCAGTTTTGGATATGTTCCTGATGGATAGCCTCAATGAATTGCATTGTTTTAAAGGCACTGATCTAAAAATCATGGTGTTACCTATGCTTTGGGATCAGTTTCCAAATGTATCACCCAGCTGATCTCTGTTCCCAGCAATTTCCTCTTGCAAGGCTGATCATTTCAGTAGCCCAGAGGACTGTGGCTGTGATGAGGACTGACGACCTGTGAGGACAAGGTGGTTCATCACATGGGCACTAGAAACAGTTTAAGATAGAGACAAGCTTTCTGGGTACAGAGACTTAAATTCATTATTGATGACGTGTTTCAGAAGCCTGAAAGCTGAATCAGACAGGGGCGCAGTTTCATACTAAAAATGGATGGAAAAAGGTATTTTGAGAAACGCACTTTATTCCTGAAGGCTACCTCAGTCAGAAAGCTCTGACTTTTCTAGTCATGAACCAGACTTTGTAACACAATTGCCCCTCAGATTTCTTTCAAACAAGAAAGCAAACATCGAAGCCACTCATGTTGACATTTTAGACTATGCTTGAAGGAGGAGGCCATTGTTTCTGTTGACTTCTCAAGAGGAACATTACCCATCATCCTCTCCCTACAGCACCAAGCTCCTAAAATAGCTGACAGATTTCTTTCCAGCTGTCACGTGTAATTTTTATGCTCAATGAGGCCCAGAGCCACTGAGGGAAAGGGCACACTCAGGCTCTTATAGCAAAAAACCACTAAGTTATTCTTATGCAATGTATAATGTTCAGCAGAGACACATGGAAACTCTTTTGTGCAGCTGAGAATTGCCACTATTTAAAGTCCTGCGATTACTACTGGTTTAACTCCTGAAATGTCCTATTTTTTTTCTCTATGGCCTCTTTTCACTTGTTCTCATTATTCAAAAAAAGTAAAGTACAGTTAGAGCAATAGTAATCATTTTCTTGACAGGACAGAGGGAGGAGGAAAAGTAACATGTTTTTGCCTGACTGACTACTAGACTCTCCATTTTGGTGGTTATCAGTTGCTTAAATAATATTTCCCTTAGGCACTCTAAAGACACAAAAATTGCATTTTATAATAAGCTCATCTGTCAGATGATAAGTGTTTGTTTTAAACACGTGCCACTGAAATCCCTCCTACCTCCGATCCTTAACAGTACCCCTGGTATGGTGATGTCATATACAGTTTCCATGAAGTAGGATACAAAAAGAGCAAAAGGTTCTATTATCATATTATCTATGTCAGGATTTAATCCATAATAAAAAAGACCCTAAAATTGATGCCTTTGAGTGCATTTGCAACTGCATTGCTGTTCATTGTGCCTAAATTGCTTTATAAATATTAATTAAAGCAAAAACTTTGCTGATAAAGCAGCACATTCTGAACTCTGGAGAGCTGCCGTTGTACCATACTGTTATAATACTAATGTAATTTTAATATAAGATAAAATATAGTAGCTAAATAATATAAAATAATGTAAATAAATATATAATGTGTATATGTCTGTATTAAAATATATTAATAAATGTAAAGTATATATGACATCAATTCAGTATACCTTAGGGCTTCAGTCCTCTCTCACTCTCTTCTCAGCTCACTCAGTGGAAAAACAAGTCTAGATTTCTACCCCATCATACTCTGAATCAGCTCCCTCGAAGGAGAAAGGTAAGCACCAGAAGGGCCAAGTGTTGCTGGGAGGTGAGGAGGAGGAGGAAGGCAGTGGCCTCATTTTGCAGGGCTGTTTACATGAAGCTGGACCAGCTCTGTGCAAACAACAACTTCACACAAGGGCAACAATGTCTTCTCTGAAAGTTTATTGATGATGATGATGATGATGCAATTATATCGATTTGTGTATTTCACACTGTTACATGTACATCATCTATAATCATTACATGTACACATTTATGGAATTAAACATCATGTCTTTTTTTTATGATTAAAACTATCGCACAGAATGTCATGCATGATCTTTCATTTCCTTTTTGTTATTGTTCTAAAGTTTCTCTTGCTCCAGAAATTGTTTCCACCTCTAAGGAACTATATATCAAAGCAAGCAATAAAATGTTTATAAAGAAGGTAATAATTGAACTTTTTTCCTTTTCATCCCTATAATTTATCAGTGCTAACATAAATATTAATAAAACTAATTTCCTAAAGAATATATTGTGTCTGTTTGCCGTAGTTTAGAGCACACAGAAAAAGCCTTACTCTTCACCTTCAATCTCTGCAATGGTCACACCAAGTTCCTGAAAGAATTACATTTTGCAGATGCCTCATGATTTATATTTTCAGATATGGAAACACCAAAGAGGTTCATTTGAGTCAAAATTGTATCTAGGCGGAGTTCTTAGTTGATTTGGTTTTTATTATGATTAAATATTTGGCTTTACTAACATCAAGGCTATCCATTCCCACGTTCAGGCATCTCTGCCAGTGAAGGTGTGTTCAAAGGTCCATCTTTTCTGGTGCCTAAGCTCAAGCAGATGAGTACTACAGTACACCACCTATCAAGCAGTGCTGGCTCCAGCTGCCTTACAGAAAACACCCTTAAATATAATGGATACCTTGTTTTTCAACCCAATAGACCTAACAATGAACTCTTCTAGATGAATACAGTATTTCAGACAGCTGGAATTAAATTAGCTGGTCATGTTAACTCCTGGAAGCATGCTCTGTAGCCACAGGGACCTTGGGTATTACCTTCAGAAGTAATGTCAAAATTGCAAATCTACTCTTTTTTTTTCTCCACACAGAAATCTTTTGTTGTTTGCTACTTTTCTGAATCCAACTCCAATCTGTTGTAGATTGATTTTGAGAGCACTCATGACAAAAACCTCTGGTTTACGTCCAATTTGAAAATACCAGACATTAGCATCAGGAGAGACGCAAAATGCAACCTTTAGGAGACAAGTAAGGGAAGCACCATTTTCCATGATAATAAATGTCTTTTGACCAGTTTCTGCTAATACTGAGCCCTCCATAAATATTGAAACAATCTTAACACAACCAATATGAAAACATTAGTTTCATGCATGCACATTACACTTACATTTGGTGATAGGTCTTACACTTCACCTCCAGTTCCAAGATTTCTTTGAACAATGTGCTGTCACCCTAGTTTAGCCAGAAATGCATGGCTTATTCCGTTCCTCCTTTCCAGAGGAGGAGAGGAAGAGGAGAAGATTTCACTTAGAAGGGACCTAAAAGGATCATCTAGTCCAACTGCCTGACTACTTCTTGTCTGACCAAATTTAAAGCATGTTACAGGCATTGTCCCATTTCCTATCCCAGTGCTCACAGGCTGTTGGGAGTGGCAGCTTGATCAGGCACAAATATTTTCTTACTGCTTTACCTCTTTGACCTCTGTGAAAACAGCAGAAATTATGATCTTGTTCCTAACATGTCGAATGTAGCCACCTAGTATTAAGCAAGCAATGTACTTTTCAATGTTTTTTCAAAGGAAAAACACTGGGTATTGAAATATCAGCCTTTAGAAAATAATTTCAGTGTTCAAACAAAGTCAAAGAGGCAATAAAGTTGCCAAATGCTTACAATAGAGAATGCCTTCATTTCAATTTTGTAAATACTTAGTAGGGAGCAAAATTACCTTGACTGGCAGATAGCATTCTACCTGAAGGAAAGTTTGCTAAGAAAATAACATCTTCAAAGTTAGTAGAAATATTACAAAAACTTCAGGGGAAATGTTTGCCTTCTTCATTCACAGAGAAATTGATGAATGCTGTGACATTTGCTCAAGTTTTACAAACACAACAAATTAAGTAGTCAAAATTGTTTAGAAAATGGGCAGTTTTGTTCTTGCTCTTGAGAACAAGTTTGGATATTACTATTTGATAGAAAAGGATTTAAGTCTGAAAAAAATCTTGGTCCTTGACCCACTACCTAATTATAAAGATAATAAATATTCTAAGAAAGAAGCACTGCTAATTGAGATATATTTAGATAGACCTGGACTTGAAAAAAAAAGAGAGAGAAAGAAATGAAAACTCCCCATCTTCTGATCCTATAGATTAAAACATGTAGCACTAAGTATGCTGTTTCCAATTCTGTCAGCTTTCTTATAAGTCTTCCACCCCACACTTGATTGTAATGATAAAAGCATCAAAAGAAAGAATCTACAGCAAGATCACGTTGATGCAGAATTTTTCAGACATAAGTTGCACATTACAGATCAACAAATTTGCATAAAATTTGTATCCAAAAGGAATATATTAACATTTTAATTATGCATAGTTTTAATTAAGCAATTTAAAGTATTAATTCCACTTCCTTGAAGAATTACAGCAGCAACTCTAACCACATTGAGGAAATTTTGATTTCATAGCTGTCATATTAGCCTTCTAAATGTTTTATTTATCACAGTATGTGTCTTTCCCCCTTTTATTCTGCAACCAACAAATAATAGGAAGTGCCATGTAGAAAGTCTCCATCTGCAATGCACCATTCAGACATGCTCTGCTGGAAGCTGAAATACCTTTGATGTTATATGACAGTTGATAGAAATTTTGCAAAAGATTAATTCTAGTTTTGTACAGGCAACTGCATGTGCTCCACCATTGTGTGACATTTTCCACCAAGAATGCATTAAAACCAGTTCCCCTTGTTCAACTTACTAAACTGTTTGGCTTGGATAGAAGGATAGGTTCTATTGACCTTTTTTTTAATTATTTAATTTTATTTTATTTTTAAAATAAGCAAGGTTTGTGGCTTCACATTCTACCTTAAAAAGCTTTCCTGTATGAATTTGCAATCCTTCACTTTTCTTTTGCAGTGGCTCACAATCCTTTGGAGGATCCCTAAATTCTTCCCTTGTCTTTCTATTGCTTAGATAAGAGTATTACCATTTTTAATCTGAAGAATTGTATCTCAGTATAGTACCTACCTGTATTTTTCACTCACAGATTAGACTCACAGATCAGCTAATTTACCACTGTGATTACCAAATTTCATTCATTAACAAGGTTTCCATCAAATTGTTCTGCACTCTCATATTCATTTTACAATGATATCTTTAAAAAATTTAATAATAACCCAGAGTTATTCCTGAAAACTTGTATTTCTCTCATTCCTAGTGGTTACTAAGTATTTACAGTTTATTTGGATCCTCCTTGAAGGCGTGTTTACATGCATACTGCAGTACTATTATACATATAAGAGTTATCTTCAAACATAATAGTTTAGAAACCAGAAGTACTTTTGCCACCTCAGAACTGAGCCTTGCATGTGTTAACTTATAATGTCAAGAAGCATTATGGTACTCCAGTCTGCTGTGGCAAGGTTGTTTCAGGCTATAAAAAGCCCCCTTTTTAGTAATGCATCTATGTGAACAAAAAAGCTGATGTAGCATCACCTTGATAAAACCAGTTAGTCCTTTATGCTCTAGTAGCACTTAATACATGCCCCTGTAACCTCCTTGTATCTAGAATATAACATGCTCATGACTGATGTACAATTGTTCAAGATCTTAAACCATTGCACTCCAAAGAACATCCATCCATACACATAGTACTATTTACACCGTTCAGCTAGAGATTTTATATGCTTACTGCTATGCATTTTCCTGTATAGCAAATACTCTTCCCATATTTTTCCTGCTGCATACGCACATATGTTTGCAGTAGTATTATCCCAGCATGTGTGGAGGAGATTTTAATATTGACATGGTGTGGTCAAAAGAATGGTCTGAACTCTTCTGTGTGGAAAACAAAATTCCACATAGGAAGTCAGGTTGACTTCTCAGTGATGAAGGCTCATTTGATCAGAGACTCATGTTACCAAGACAACACAGAGGGATCCAAGTCAGTTCTATGAAAGACAACCGAGCTGATGACAACCGTTCCTCATAAAAATCTAGCAGAGCCTCAAGCAATACATCACCATCTAAAGTACATCTGGGCTTCTCCGGAGTTCCCTTACCCACTGCATAGGGAATAGCATGTCCAGCTCATAGATAGAGGTGCTCCTGCCTTTCTATTCTGCCCTTGTGATGCCACCTCTGGAGTATTGTGTCCAGTTCTGGACTCCCCAGTTCAAGAGGGACAGGAAAATACTAGAGGGAGTCCAACAGAGGCTATGAGGATGATTAAGGGACTGGAATATCTTTCTTATGAAAAAAGACTGAGACACCTGGGGCTGTTGAGTCTGGAAATACTTGCCTTGATAGAAAAAGAGGGAATGGCCTCAAGCTGCACCAGGGGAGGTTTAAATTGGACATTAGGTAAACAATTTTTCACTGAAAGCTTTGTCAGGCATGGGAACAGGCTGCCCAGGCAGGTGGTTGAGTCACCATCCCTGGATGTGTTTAAAAGCCATATAAATGTGTTGCTTGGGGATATAGCATAGTAGTGGACTTGGTAGGGTAGGGTTAATGGTTGGACTCTATGATCTTAACAGTCTTTTCCAACCTTGATGATGATTCTATGATTCTATGAAAAGGGAAGACTGAGGGGGGGATCTTTAATGTTTACAAATATCTGACAGGTGGGTGCAAGTAGAAGGGGCCACTCTCTTCTGTGGTGCCCTGTGATAGGACAAGGAGCAATGGACACAAAAAGGAACACTGGAAGTACCACCTGAACATGAGGAAAAACTTCTTTCCTGTGAGGGTAACAGAGTACTGGAACAGGCTGCCCAGAGAAGTTTTGGAGTCTTCTTCTTTAGAGACATTCAAAATGCACTTGGATCTGTTCCTGTGTGGCCTGCCCTGGGTGATCCTGCTCTGGCAGGGGGGTTGGACTCGATCTCCAGAGGTCCCTTCCAACCTCTACCATTTTATGATTGCATGATTCTATGGGCAGATTGGTCTTCCCAGGCTCATGAGACTGTGTCCTGAGCAGCCCTGGGAGAAAGAAATCTCTGATGAGTAGGAAGGGAGGACTGCGTGACATTTCTTCCTTGTCTCATGCGTACCTTGCATTTGTTGATTTCTCCCTGAACACATTTTTTCTGTGAGTCACTTTCCATTTGTATTTCGAAATGGGTAGTCAGCACACTCACCAGCTCCTGATGACAAACACTTTATAAGAGTGTTCTAATTTATAGCTTCTCTTGAGTCCCTGAATCCACTATTCAAGTGTTGTGGAAGATAAATGTGGTACTGAAATGTAATATATAGAAATGTTTTAGCAAGAAAAATGCAACTGCCCTCTCATTACCTTAAAAACAAAGATGGAGATTGCAATGGTAGCCTTAAAGTAAAAAAAGTTATCCATTCAAATTTAAAAAGTATTTTCTTAACCTCAGCTTGAAGCTGAAATAAGACCAATTTGATGTGCTCTAAAATATCATAGATTTCCTGCAGCATGGTTTTGTTTAGTTAGCTAGAGGAAAAATAACAACTTACTAAAGAAATTATGCTATTTCCAGAGATAAAATTCCCAAGTTCATCTGTTGAAATGAGTTAATTTAGAGTTAAAAATATATATATCTCCAACCAGTCCATTTTTTTCCCTCACAATAAAGATTTATTTTATTTTTATAGGCAATATTATAGACATAATATCATTTGCTGTAACAATGTTTCACTGCAGTTGTGAGTCCAGATATGTCTACAGATTACTTAATTATTTTTAAATGCAAGGTTTTACTCTGAAATCCCTGTTCCAGAAAAGGATCATAAATATATTCTGGTAAACTATTCCTACCTTACTCGGGCAACATCTGAGCTGTGTTCATGGACAACAAGCTTCCACTTGATAAGTTGGACAACTATGTTAAGTGCAATCTTAGAGAAAGCACCTTTGCAGAGATGAACTAGAGGGTGCTGGTGGACAACAAGCTGACCACGACCCATCAATTCATCTTTATGGCAGTGAAGGTCAACAGTATCCTGGGCTGGAACAAGAAGACCATTGCCAGTAAGCTTAGAGAGGTGAACCCTCCCCTCTGCTCAGCACTGGTGAGACACACCTGAAGTGCTGGCTCCAGTTCCAGGCTCCCCAGTACAACAGAGACATGGGGAGAGTCCAGTTCACTGAAGAGTCCAGTGAAGGGTCACAAAGTTGAGGAAGATAAGAGTCTGGACCGTCCTTCACGCGAGGATAAGCTGAGAGAGCTGGGGCTGCTCAGCCTGCAGAAGAGAAGTCTCAAGGGGATCTTACCAATGTGTGTAAATAACGATGGGAGGCAGCAGGAGCAGAGTGGTGGGGAGCACAGAGGTTAGGGAAGAAGCTGTGCTTCACTCAATGCATTATATGGCTGGTAGCTCTGGAATCAATAAAGCTTTACTGTTTAACTAAGACTTACACTTTTCAAGGTAGTGGCATAAGCACAATTAAACTTCAGAGATTCAGATGTCAATCACAGCACAGGACTAGGTATACCACTTTCTGTGAGGATACTACTATCTGATCTGAAGTCAAAATGCATAGGATCTCAGAAAGTCATTTTGAAAAGCTGGCTAGGGAGGCAGTTCTGACTCCTTTATGAATAGCTGATCTCCAGCTCAACTATCAGTGTAATTTAAACCTGCTAGATTTGAATGCAGTGGAGAATGAGTCAATCCCTTGTGCAAGCAAGTCTTTGTACCCAGGACAAGGCTATTAACATCAGAGCTTATCTTACAGCTGTGAACTCTACAGAACAATTCTGTTCTGCACTGAAATGCTGAAGAGTAAAAATTTCTTAAGTCACAAGACAATTAGAAACTATAAAGAGAGACAAAAGGCAGAAAATGAACAAAGAAAATACAGGAAAGAACAGCAGACAAAAAAATAATTCATAAAGTCAAAAAGAAAGGAAAAAAAGACCCACATGGGAGATTTAGAATACTGATATATGAAAAAAAAAAAAAATTGATTACAGAAAATGCCACCAGCACACCAAAGTCGTGAGACAGACAGGAACAAAAGAAGTGATGAAACCAGAAAAACACTTCATTAGAAAGAAAATTTGAAGAACCAGAAGATGTATGTAAGATTTCACCCCAAGGAGTAAAATAGATAGTAGACCAGAATTTTCTCCATGTTCACATCTGCAGTAGGGATCATCTGATTTTCAAAGTTGCTGAGATATGGAAGCTCCTATCAGTGACATTTGTAGATGTTGAACTCCACTGAAACCCCACTGAACTAGAAAACCTTTGTTTAAGCAGCTTAATTGGCCTCTGCCACAAGGATTCTGTTCTTACACACAACTCTTACCCTAAAACTCCATTACATTTCATTTGTGCCATATTGGACAGTAGTACAGACATCTGCTTTGAACCGATCTAGAAAAAAATTATATTTTTTTTAAATTATAAAAATAATTAAAAAAAAAACAAACAAATGCACAAACCATAACATAAAATGAAATGAAGTAAAATAAAATAAAATAAAACAGGCACTTCCAATGCATGAACAAGGAAAGAAGCCAGGCAAGAATGATGGACAACTATGGTGGACAGTGGTGTCTATCACAAAGGGTAATACATAGTTAGATGGCTAAGTTACCATGATGTGGTTGTAACATTTCTGAAGAGGGCTGGAAATTTTTCTCACTGTTGATTGGGGACACAGGTGTGTAACTTCAATTGCTGTCTCAGTCTCTCCCATCTAATTCAACCTTGCACCAGTTGAGCACTCACCAGCTCACTAAATGGGAAAAAGGGGATTTGGGTAATGCATTTCAGATTTCTGAGCTCAGGGCATTCCTGAGGCACCCCAAGTGAGACATCTAGTGCAATGGAAGAGCTGGGAGCAGGACCATCTCTTCCAGCAGCTAGTTAGATGGCTTTGCAGTTTTCTAGAAGTATATCCCATTTTTGTCCCACCTTTTGGATATTTCTTCTTGCCATACAAACAAATGACATTCATAAGTATTTGTAAAGAATATATTGCATTCATAATAAAGTAATTCTCACTGCAAGCTAATACCTCCAGGTCAATGCCTTCACAGAATGTCAGATGTATGGAGCACCATTTTTGGAAAGAACAAGTTACAGGCTTTCAGAAAACCAGACTGAAAATAATGAGCCTGGTACAGGACCTAAGTTCCCTTGAAGATGATATATTCAGCTTTCAGGATCAAGAACAACCTATTAGGAAATTATGACAACGAGCATGCTTCCAAAGGAGTCTGCTGCAATGATGGTCATCTGCTGGCAAATCCTCTTACTTTCTAGGGACTCCAAACCCCCAGGGTAGAGACCTCCAACTTTTCAGCCCCATTCATTCTTATTCTGCCATTATTTTAATGGAAATATTTTTAGCAGGGCCTGTTGTCACAGGACAAGGGGTGATGATTTTAAACTAAAAGAGGGAGATTTAGACTAGAGAGAAGGAATAAATTTTGTACAGTGAGGGTGATGAGACCCTGTCCCAGGTTGCCCAGAGAGGTGGTTGATGACCCATCCCTAGCACCATTGCAGGTGAGGTTGGCCACGGATCTGAGCAACCTGCTGTAGTTGCAGATGGCCCTGCCTAGTGCAGGGGAGTCAGAACTAGATGACATTGAAAGGTCCCTTCCAACCCAAAACATTCTATGATTATTGGGTAAAACAAGACAACTCAAATGTCCCAAAATCATCTAGGTCCTATACTATAGAGTACAAAGCTCTTAAGTCCTGGAGAAGAGTTTACTCCAAAACAATTCATCTGAAAAATGTTCTTGTTTTGGAACAGTGTGTTTCAATGATGTTCTGTTTCCCTGAAAACATTCTAACAAGTTTTTGTGTGCTACTCTAATTGCATCTAAAACACTCAACCACCTGTTATGCTTTTCTGCATGCTTGGAATATTTATGTGAGGAATTAATTCAGCTGTTTCTCCTTCAGCAGTTTGGAACCCATCGGAAATCCTATGTAATCTCTGAGACACCACCACATAGGGCAGTGCTGTTCACATATATGGCCTCCTGGGTTGCCATGCTTTGCAGACCTGGTGCACCATGTGGGCCTTTTCACATACATTCTTTAAACCAGGAAAGAGGGACTCTGAGAGTCTTGCAAACCAAGGTGCTGGAGGAACTAATCTAAAATAGCCAGTCAGGATAAAGGGCTGTTCTTTTTTACCTAAGTATTCTAGTAACCTGGAAAACAGCAACAACAATGATGCTGAATTCATCATTGCTGGTGTCAAAGGTGGTACACAACAAACCACATAGGTCAACTCACATGACTCAAACCTTTTTTTCAGACCTCAAACAGCATTATCAAATGAATGATAACATCCACTTACCATTAGTTGTGTTTGCAAGGTTTTCTATGCAACAGTGAGAACACAATACTTAGTACCTTGTAGGGGGTTTTGGTGGAGTTTTTCTGGGTTGGTTGGTTTATGGTTTTTTTTTATTTTTATTTTCCCTGTTTCTTAATGACAGTTGACAATTAGAAGTAAGGGGTAGGATGCAACACCACTCTGTCTCTGACAGACAGAGAACAGTGTTTAAAAGTAGAAGTGAAGAGAGGAATAAATGTTTCCCCAGGGATATTTCCATGCCCATTATAAAGTCTTCCCCAGTGTATGCACACATGCTCTAAAATCTCATCTACCTCAGTAGAGAAAGGATCCCTATTTTTAGCATGCCAATTTACACAGGATGAACAAGGTGAAAGATAGCCACTATCATCAAGAATACGATTTTAACAAAACTCACTTGACTTTGGAGAATTTTCCTTATTAGACTGCAGACAACTGATAAAGTAGAATTTATTCTTAAATTCCCTTGCATATTGGAGGGTGGGGGGGGGGGGGGGAATGTGGAAATGTATAGAAAGCTCTGTTTCTCTGTGCACATTAGAGATAAATAGCTGGTAAAATAATCTTTATTCAGATATATCACTACAGGGAGAACTATATCCAATAGGATGAGCATCTTTGCCACTTCTTCAAACACCTGCATTTACAGCTGAAATAATACTGCATTATTTAGGTCTTATTTGTCATATCACCAAATGCCTCAGGCCCTTTCCTACCCATATCTTTCCCATTGCCTTTACTAAATCAAGAAAATTAATTGATCTTTTTGTTAAGTCTGAAAGACCATTTGTTATTTCCATTCATTTTATAAATGTGATTATTTCCAGCTGGAAAAAAACATGCTAGCATCCATTAACTGTTTTAAGCATAAGCTGTTTTGTTCAATTTTTTTCCATATTTTTTTCTCTTATGTAGTATTGTAACAAACTCTAATTAAAACCATTCTCTTTAAGCTGTTACAAGTAAGCCATTCAGAAATTACAGCACACAGGGAAACCCACTTCAAGATTTCTTTGTGGTAGGGGACCACACTATTCATAGGGGCACAATTTGACCTTCTGACAAAACTGAAACAGGTGTTTCATAGAGCTTTCACAAAACAAAACAAACAAAAAATCAGCAACCAGTGCAAATCCAGCCATCTGGCACTGTGGTGTTTCAATTGCTTCCTTAGCAGTTTGCTTATAGCAAATGTATTAAATATAAATAAAGACATGCTCCAAAATAGGATTTTGCAGAGGGATATTATAATGAAGGTGACTTTTCAAGACTGTTTCAGCAGTGGGGTGTATATATGGGTATGTTCATACATACGTAAGAACACATAAGAATTTTAAATCCATAAAACCAAGGGGTTTTTAATTGATGTAAAAATCTCCTTATCATAAAGCCTCAAGCACTCAATGTCAAGTAAATCTCCTTAGCAGTAATAACAGAGGCACCATAATTTGAACACATTGGACAATTCCATACAATTATTATATTTTCCTTTTCTTTTTAATTAAGAATTAACACTTGAAGAAGTTTAATACATGTTTGCTAGTTAGCATACCTAATATTACTTTTAGCACAGCTTCTTGAAACATGTAGGGTATCATAAATTGATGTAGGGTGAGATTGACATGACCTTTCCCAGCAGTGCATGAAGATTCAGAATGGCAGGAAGATAAGCCAGGGTGCAATCTTAGCACCACACTTTTAGTCACTGGTTAGTCGTGTGATTTTTCTGCTGGCTTTTACTAGGTCTTTCATCCCTCCAGAATCTTTAGTTTTGCACATCACTCAATTCTTTTTTTTTTTTTTTTAACTTTTTAAATAAAGTGTACATTAAACATGTAGAGAAAAATATTTGTTCCACATAGACTGAAAATGTACATCTCTGTCTGCCCAGTAGACTACAAATCATCCCTGACCTGAACAAAGACCCTTAAGGCATGAACTGTGCTGGCTTTGACAAAGATTAACATGGAACTCTCTGGTTAGGACTAAACAGAAGATGCTATACCCAAAGAATGACCATGGCAGGGCAATACTAACTCAAAATATATCTTTAGAAGCTTTTATTAAGGGAGTTTATACATTATTTTGCTACCAATTTTTAAGTTTCTTTCACTTTTAGAAGAATAAAAAATAATCTGTTTTCCTCTGGAGCTGAATTATATTTTAGAATCAGAATCAAGCCTGTCAGGTAGGACACCTAAAAGTACCTTATTCAATCACACTTTAATGAAAACCATAACTATTTAAGGATAGTTAATAGTTTTTATTTAACACCAATCTTTATTGTTTCTGAAAAAATCTCCCTCCATAGTGCAGAAGTCAGCACACTTATACACAGAGTGTTATACCATAGCACATCCTAAATCGGTGACTATGTATAATCATCAATGAATTCTATTTTCTTTTTGCCAAAGAACAGGAAATTTCTGTTGACAGCACTTACATCAGACACTTCACAATCAAAAGCAAAACACCAGGAATGGTTCTCAAATAATACTTTTCTACTGCTAATGTGTGTACAGATTTTTCCAAGCAGCAAAACGATAGATGACTATGACTTGTCACTGTTTTGACTGTATCTCAGTATAACTTCTGTATGAGACAGAAAACAAAGTACTGTATCTTCCAAAAGAAAAAAAAATAAATAAGAAAAAAAGTATAAAATGCAGTGTAAATTCAGCATGCTGGGTTTTCCTTATTCCCTCCCTCACAATGGCATTTTTAATAATCCTCTTATTCCAGATGTTTTTACATATGGCTTTCTCAGTTTGTTGTGTTTTACTGCAAGCTCTCAGGTTCACATCCGTGCTCCACAGGATGCCAAGCACACTCTCCACACATAACGAACAGCACCATGACAGCTGTCTCCCTGTCCTGTAGTGGGAGGTAATGGGTATGCTCTGTTGCACTGGGATTATACTGTTCCGTAAACTTTCATTTGCACATTTTAAAGGCAAAAGTGAACTGAAAACCTAGATCTGGGTTAGGGTATTTCTGTCAGTCCAATGTATTTCTGCACAGCTGAATTTCTAGAACAACCGTGAAAACACCAGGAATTTTGAAATTTAATTTTAAGTGGACATCAGAATACAATTTCAAAACAAGTATTTCCTAGGTTTAGATTTGAACCTCTGTTGCTGTCATGCTGACAGACCCGCTTTTTATAATTATTGTTAAGACACCTTTAACACCATTTGGAAATTGTCTAGTTGAATTTGTTCAATAAATTTCTTTTTTATCCTTTCAATAAAATCAGCTTGTATCATTGCAGAGAAAGAGAGAATGGCAGTAACACATGAAGGAGACAGTGTATGGTTTATGTGAAAATTAAGCCTAAGGCTAATATTCATTTAACTAAATGGAAAAGACACTCAAGAAAAACTGTAGCAACAACACAACAGAAAGCAACACCTGGTTAGTCCAGACTCCGATTCAGCCCTCTTGACTGTGAAAACATGCAGGGGGAGAGTAAATGCAGGATGCTTTGCATTAACATTAGTATGGCCTTTGCCTGTAGCAATTACACTTCTCACTAATGAGCAACATCAAATACTACCTGGCTTCTCTTCAGAAGTAAGCTTGTGCACACAAAGGTGCAGCAGTATAAGAGCTCACAGCATAAGACAGTGATTGCAGTAGACAGAACAAATACTGATAGATAACATAGAGAAAAGGACAAAATACCATTAGGAAAGTCCATCTGGTAACAAAAGATACTTCCTGCTCAAGATTCAGAAAAATTGAAAATAAAATCATATAATCACAAAATAATTTCAGTTGGAAAAGAACTATAAGGTCATCAAGTCAACCATTAACCTAACCCTGTCAGTCCCACCACTAAACCACATCCATAAGCACCTTATCTACTTGTATTTTAAATACCTCCAGGGACAGTGACTCTACCACTTCCTTGGGCACCCTGTACCAGGGGTTGCAACCCTTTCAGTAAAGAAGTTTTCCCTAACATCGAACCTAAACCTCCCCTCATGTCACTTGAGGCCATCACCTCTTATCATATTGCTTACTCCTTAGGAGAAGGGACAGGTCCCCACATCTCTACAAGGCTCTTTTCAGGTAGTTGTAGAGATAGCTTAGATGGCTTTCAGACAGGTTTTTACACTTGAAAATTCTCATTTGCCATTTTTCTATTAAAGTAATGTAGGAGAGGTACTTACAGACTGAGAGCAATAAAAGATCTCTACATGTTACTGAAAGTTGTCCCGGATGTTCTGAACATCCACAGCTTAAAACAATACTGACATCTCCCAAGACAGGCTGTAGCACAGCCAGTTCTTATATGCTTCCACCAAACACCACAGTAGGGGCAGGTGTCCTGGGTTTGGTTTGGATTAATTATCACAAGCAGCTATGGGCCCAAGCAGTTGGGAGGGGCCATAGCCAGTGTAAACAACTGAACCAGACAATGGGATGTACCATACTGAGTCATGCCCCCATATAAGGGGAGGGCTGGCTCTTCAATGTGTGCTTGGAGCAGGGAAAGCAGTATTTCTGGTATAGTGGTAGAGGCTATTGAGGGGTTTTTATCTGCTTGTCTATCATTTCATTAACACTGTTATTATTGGGTTTTTTTTTTTCTCTCTTTGTGTTGTTTTGTTAAACTGTCCTTAAGTTCTGGGATTTCACCTTTTTCTTTCTCTTGATTGTCTTTCCTCTCCCCCATGGGAGTGGTGTGGAGGGGCTGGGAGGAAGTGGTGACTGAGTGGTGCATGGTGTGCTGGCAGAGGTTAAACTATGACAGCAGGTATTCTACTCATGGACTTGGTATCACAAAGGATGTGCTTGTTTTCCTATAGTTAACTGGTTTACCTTGTTAAATCCATCTTGAGTCTACCCTTCAAACTTTTAAAGGAAGAAGGCTGCTATATTTCTTCATTTTTGAAGTGTGATTTAACTATTTATGCCAGGGTATAAATCATCTTCTCACAGCTGTAAGCAATGATTGAGTTCAATTCCTCATTACTTCATGGGGGGAATTACAAAGGTCAAAACCAGCAGTCAGCTGGTTTGCTGCTAAGTGAGCTATTGTAATACATTGTGAGCATCTGTGTTGAGAAAGTTAAGAATCATTAGCTTTTCAGTTATACAGGGATAACAGCATTGAGATTTGAAGGTTCCCTCCATCTGCCTCTCTTTCTACTACAGTTAGAGAGGAGATATATTAGACACTGCAGTGGGGTTGCTTTACTAGTGCTCTCAATCTCTGATATTCTGTCTAGAATGAGACTGTGAAGTGGGGAAGCTGGCTGAAAACTTATGTTGTGCTCAGAGGTCCTATATTCTTCCTAGTCACCTTGCTAACTGCTAGCCTGGGCTAGTGCCCAGGTTTGTGTCAAGCAGGTTTTGTTCAGAAAGAATCAAACTTGTTACCTGGGCTTTAAAAAAATCTAAGTCTGTTTGTGCAAAACCCTTACAAAAGAGATTTGAAGTTTCTTTGAACTGCCTCAGAATAAACAATATGTTTCAGAGATGGCTCAGTGTGAAAATAGCCTCAAGACCCAAGTTTACTTCAGAGTGTAGAAAAGTGTCTTTATATGTATTTCAATGCATCTTTGTGATCCTATTTTTACGTTCTTTTCTTCTTGCCAAGCATGCACACTGTCATCTTTCCAAGCAATTGACTTAGTCCTTCTGCTTTGCACAAACCCTTAATCATCTCTGTAGGACGTTAGTCTTTTGACCTCCTTCTAGTTTCAGTTCAAAACCTTTGCTTATTGAACTGCACACGTTCTTCCCACTATAAGATGTAGCAGTAGGATGCATTTGTTTCTTTCTCTTTCAGCAACTCAGTAATTTTTTTCTAAATTGGAAGATGCTGACAATGCTTACTCGGACAGGCAATATTAAGCTTTCCCATCTAGATGCTATTCTTTAGCATAGCAACTACTGGTACAGCCCATAACGGTACTGGAAATAGTTTTTAAGAATTTTTTTCACTGTTCTTCCTCTAAGTTATGTGACTGAAAACTACTCACATATAAAATCAATAAAATCATTAGCTCTGTGATATGCAGGTGACAAACAATGGGCTAACCCCCCAATTCTTCTACCTTTTCCAGTTTGGCAATGTTCCCAGTTTGCTTAGTCTCTTTTGCAACAGAAGGACAAATTTTGACATCTTCATTCTAGCTCTTTCAGGTGAATGACTGAACTCCACTAATAACAAACAGACCACAGGATTGCATCTGATCCTGTGTTCAGTCTCCAGTTTCATCTGTGGCATTGACAACTTTGCTGGGCAAAGTTATTCGAGATGACATTTTGAACAAACTTGTACAGTCTGCTTTTTCTTTCTGCAGAGCCTAGGCTTTGCAGTATCCTTTCATAAATTTATTCTCAAAGCAAAGTTTGGTTCATGAGTGAATAATAGTTGCTTAGGGGACTAGAAGTTTCCTACCATCTAGTGCAATCCCTTGATATTATATGTGATAATATATGAAAACTTTATGTTGCTGATGGAGGTTGTAATGAGTGGCTGTTGTCTGTGTTCTTGTGATCCATAGCAGTAAGGTTGAACTAATGAGTCCATAAATAAAAGGTAAATACATGGGTCTTTATAGTGGATGCAACACCTAGAGGCAGAAAAGACTGATTTTAATCAGGAAAAAGTGGTTTATAATTACTACCTTTTTCAGCTTATTTGAAGTACTGAGGTCAGGGAACAGGGGAACAGACGACAGTGCTCACAGAACTAAACAAAAAAAAAAAATAGTGATTCTGTAAGAACAAAGTGAAGACCATATCTAAAAGAACTAGTCATATTTTACTATCACCATTTATACAGCAGAGATTAGATCCACAGTATCATCTACGCTGCTGCACCTCCACATCATCACCAGATGCTGGTCTTGTGGTATCTGTAGATTTCCAACATAAGCTGGGTTTGTGGTGCTCATAAACAAAGTAAACAGATAATTTTGTGGAAGGGAAGATGGAATGACAGATGTCTGTGCAAATGTTTACAGAATTAAGATTTTAAAGATTTTTAAATTTCCATTAAGATTTTAAGGAGGAGCCAGGCTTGATAGATAATATTGATGAAAGTAATTGCCAGACTACAGGTTATCAAGTAAGTGTAACTGAATGGAACACAATTTGTCTCTGGTAAACACCACCTGGATGAAAACACAGCTCCTGTGCTATTAAGTGTTTAATTCTGTATGTCCTGGTTTCCATTGGGGTACAGCTAATTTTTTGCATTTTAGGAGCTATAATAGTGCTGTGGTTTGGATTCAATATGGGTTTTGGTATTGAGAAGAATACTGATGGTTTAGTTGTTGTGAACAGATCAAGGACTTTCCAACCTCCTGTGTTTTGTTAGTGTGCGGGTGCGTAAGAAGTTGGGAGGGAGAGCAAGCAGAGCAAAGGACCCAAACTGGCCAATGGATTATTCCATATCATACAATGTCATGCTCAGTATATGGAAGAGGGTTAGCCAGGAAGCTGGTGCTCTCTTCTAGGGTTGCAGCTTTGGGATTTTCTCTTCCAGGACCACTGTCTGGGAATGGTTTAGGTCTCGATTTGTGGGTGGTGGGCAATTACATTTTGTATTATTTATTTGTATAGGCCATGATTAATAATCATTATTTTAATAATTAAAATAAAGTAAAATTAAAATAAAATTGTGAGGGTTTTAAGCTATGAGTCTCCTTACTTTTACCCCTCCACTTCTCTCCCCCATACCCCACAGAATGGGAAGGTGAGCAAGTAGCTGTGTGGTGTTTGGCTACTGGCTGAGTTCAAACCACAACAATATAACACACCTGAGAAAGCAATTTTCCCTCCATAAAGATCCATTGAATCTGAAATATATAATTTATGTACTCAAAATGTTGACATTAATCAATTAACACTTGATAGTTAAGTTCACCTTGGTTTAATTCTATCTGCAACAAAGGCTGTTAACAAGAATTTTCTATTTAATACTGGATTTCCCCACAGGATTTCCAATTAAAGTCTGCATATACTTTTTCTCCTACTGAACTGAAACTGCAGTTTACTCTTGCCACACAGCTACATCTAACAAAGATGCCAAAAATAAAAGTATATTTGGTGAAATAAGCAGCTCTAAGTGGAGTGGCTAACTGGAATTTAGGAAAAGATTATCAGTGTGTGAAGAATAATTCATGAAAAGGAATATGAGAGATGATGTCAAGCCATTTAGAGAGCAGAAATGAGTAGCTGGGAGAGAAAAGTGCCCTCTGGATTTGGTAATTTGTTAGGCTTAATCTTCAGTTCTTTTTTTATCTAGGGATTATGGATTTTTTTGCTAGACACATTAAATGGGAAGAGTCTGATTCTACGTGTCAGCAGCTTCCATTGTCTCCTTCTTGAAGGAAAATGACAAGCTGTGAATGACTTAAATTTTATTTTTACTTAACCTTTACATCTACCATGCTTGGGAAATATCTAAGGCCAAAGTACCCAGTATCACAGATTAGCTGTTGTGGCAGCCGTAGCCTGTATCCTACTATTTATGGATACCAATATATCCAGCTATATGAATTGCTGGTGGTTGTTTTTCTTCCTTGTTGTTATTGGCAAAGGCATGTAAGAATTAAGGATTTACTGAATACTAAAGCATGTCTGAACTTTACACTGAATGAGAACAGTATTTTTATAATACTCTGATACATGTGCAGTTCTTGAAAGTAGGAGCAAAGAAATTGATCTGACCCTGCTCTTGAAGTACAGTTGAAGGAATGTAAAAAGGCAAGATACACAATGAGGAGTAAGCTACTACCCCCCAAAAAAATTATCTTTGTTGTATTTCTCCAATGGGATACTCAGGAAGGATGAGTCTAAATCCTTGGAGGTTTTTGCATTCTCTGAATGGAACAGTAATATTGACACAGCACCTGTTCATGCATTAACATGTAAATGACTGTTCTCGGTTGCAGAAGATATTGTGAAGTCCTTTTCTAAATAGAAGGGATTCTTTAGTTAGGTTTGACAGCTAAGAAAAGCATATAATTTAAAATCACTAAAATCCTTTCCTATAACGCAGGGCGTTCTGGTACAGTGAGAACTGTTTTGAATACAAATGTGCAATGAACTACCAATTATGACAAGAATCCCATTAGCTTGTCCTTGAACACTGAATATTTGCTTTGCATAAATATTCTTTATTATGCACTTGAAGAATGGGAAAAAGGTAATTGTGGAGATCACAAGAAGGAGGATTTGTTTCTTAATTGCAGAAATAAAGCCAAAAAGCTTGGGG
Organism: Todiramphus chloris collaris; assembly: GCA_025345505.1. Taxonomy (NCBI): domain Eukaryota; kingdom Metazoa; phylum Chordata; class Aves; order Coraciiformes; family Alcedinidae; genus Todiramphus; species Todiramphus chloris. The sequence goes on from JANVCC010000047.1 coordinate 4,122,579, forward strand.
GTAGAGTTGGCTCACTGTGATCTGTGAAAATAAAAAGGGAAAGTGGAAAGATAACTCCAAGTGTTGGCAAAAACTACTAACCACTGTTATAGTACAAACACAATTTTCAGTGACTCTATATTCTGTTTTCATACCAGAAAAGGTCCACAGGTTTGTATTTAGGTTTAGCATAAAGTTAATAGTGGAATCCCAGTTACTCTGCTTCTTGGTGAACCTGCAGAATTGGAAACTTACTCGCATGTTGAATTTAATGTTTTTCACCCAGGTATGTTCCTTGTTGGATGAAAACCACAGCGTGTTAAGAAAAGCTACTTCGAATATCCCCTCTTCGTGATATATGCTTCTGCACATATACTTCATATATCTTTAGTGGCTGGAAAGCTACTTGCTGGAAAAGTACCTGGGGGTGTTGGTCAAAAGCCAGCTGAAGATAAGCTAGCCTATGCCTGGGTGTCCAAGAAGGCCAATGGCATCCTGGACTGTATCAGCACTGGTGTGAGCAGTAGGACTAGGGCAGGGATCTTTCCCCTGTACAGGGATGTACTAGTGAGGCTGCTTCCTGAATCCTCTTTCCAAGAAGGACATTGAGGTCCTGGAGTATGTCCAGAGAAGGGCAATGAAGCTGGGGAAGGATCTAGAGCAGAAGTCTGGTGAGGAGTGGCTGAGGGATCTGGGATTTTTAACCTGGAGAAAAGGAGGCTCAGGTGAGACTTCATTCTCTATGACTACCTGAAAGGAAGTTGTAGCTGTGTGGGAGTCAGTCACTTCTCCCATGTAGCAAGTAATAGGACAAGAGGAAATGGCCTCAAGTTGTGCCAGGTGAGGTTTAGGTTGGATATAAAGAAAAAACTTCTTGACCAAAAATGTTTTAAAGCCTGGAACAGGCTGCCCAGGGAAGTGGTGGAGTCACCACCATCCCTGGAGGGATTTAAAAGATGTGTAGATGTGGTGTTGATGGACATGGTTTACTGGTGACTTTGCAGTGCTGAGTTAACAGTTGGACTTAATGATCTTAAAAGTCTCTTCTAACCAAGATGATTCTATGATTCTTCTTTTATAGTTTACCTGCAATATTCTTACTCTCATTTTAACAAAATGCATTGAACAGCTTTCTATGAACAATGCCTGTTGTTTTCATGTCCTCTCTTTCATCTTCATTTGCTTGGAAGATCTTTCAATATAGCTTACCTTAAACTGCATTTTGAAATCTGTTGTTGGTAATTGGAATAACTTGTGAGTAGTTCATGGAACTAAGGGAGTGAATTAAGCACTGTGATTCATTTGCATGCTGGACCACCAATACCATTGCAACTGCCCACCTTCATGCACTGGGGAAATAGAAACTGTTTGCATTACCTACTAGTGTTACTGAGCCACCACCACTGAAAACTCAACAGTGCTTGCATAAACTAGGAACAAATTCACCTATTGGCTTTTAAAAAAAAAAATCTTTTAATGTCTGAAATCTTCAGTGGAATGAAAAGAACATGCTGTATATCTCAGCTTTAAATGCCCCTCTAATTTTTCTTTAAGCAAAGCCTCAAATATTCTACCACCTCTATTTTCAGGAAGATTTCTATGCTTAAACAATCTGGGTTTCAGCCTCCAGAGGCACTGGTTAAGCTCACTAAATTCTTTTAAGACTTAATTAGGCTAGCATTAGGAACTGCATAAAGTAGTGTGGTTACTTAATTTCTTTAAAATATTCATAACAAGGAGCTGATACTTTTGAAGTTTGTGATTTAACAGTTATAAATGTAGTGTATGGGCCAAACTTTCAAAATGAGCTCTAAAATTAGTCCAGGCAGTAAATCCTAGGGTCTGCCTGGATCTCTTTTCCATATAGTAGAATAGACACATGATAAGACCAGTGAGTCAAATTCTGCTTTACAACTGGATAAATCCATTTAGCTCCAAATGACTCATTTTGATGCATGTTAATGCAGCTTTTGACCTATGAAGTGGAGGAGTGACAGGGAAGAATGCCTTGCTGTTAAAAGCAAGCTGTATCAGCAAGGAACAGACTCCTTTTCCTTATACCTTGCCATCCTTGCATGCAAATTAGGATGGGCATTTCTAATAGCCTACACAAGCTGCATGGCATTTGTGATTCCAACCTGCAATGATATAATGTTTTGGCGTGAGGTAAAAGGCATCAAGACTGAAACTTGAAAACAGAAGCTACACTGAATGAATTATACTTCTGACAAATGAAATTTACTGGTGGTGCTTGACAGGTGAGTATGGGGTTGTTCAGCCTGGAGAAGAGGCAGCTTCAGAGAGACCATATTGTGTCCTTTTGGTACTTAAAGGAAGATGCTGAGAAAGATGGGGACAAACTTTTCATCAGGGATTGTTGCAACAGGACAAGATAATGGTTATAAACTAAGGGGAAATTTAGACAAGATAGAAGGAAAAAATTTTTTACACTGAGGTTAGTGAAACATTAACAGAGATTGCCCAGAGAGGTGGTAGATGCCCCCTCTCTAAAAACATTCCATGTCTGGTTGGACTGGGCTCTGAGCAACCTGCTCAGATGTCCCTGGTCACTGCAGGAGAGTTGCACTAAATGACCTTTAAAGGTCTCTTTCAACCTAACCCATTCTATGAAAGTAAATAGTCCTCATAGATCTGCCTAGTAACAGGACAGATATGCTAGGAAAGGGATCACTTTGTGAACTCCATGCCGCTGGCTTCTCCATATCCTGTAGGATTACATGAAAGAAGGTCAGATATACAGATGGAAGTGTCTTTCATATTATTCTGTAGATTAATTAGTAATTATAGAGGGATGGTCTGCCTGACGAGGGATTAAGTTAGTGGCTAGCACAATGGCAAAGCAAGTGGATAAACTGATAACAGTCATGAAAGTGATGAGAGAGTAATATAGGAAAAGAAGCACAAGAGAAAAAGAAATTATCAAAATCAGTATGTATTTTCCCTTACATTGAGACAATTATTCTGTTGGATGCAGAATTTGTAGCACTTCCAAGATAATTCCCTCAAAATCTAGAGTACCTAAATTATGCTGTTTTAGCTGAAAGTGTTGTAACATAATAATTAGAAAGAGGGTTCTGAACTGTTAAATACCTTGTAGCAATGAAATACATGAGGAATGCAGCACAGGAGCAGAGAGCAGTGCCAGCAGGATGTTAAGCATTGTAGAGTAAGTAACAGAGAGAGACTCAGTGATTAGAAAAAGGAACTAGAACAGCTCTAATGAAAATGAAAACAGTAATAATAAAAATGGAATCTATACAAAACTAGCATTGAACCCAACCCCTCCAATGGCAATTATGTCACTGTCACCACTGATGTTGTGGAGCAGGCACAGGGAAAGTCCTAGACTGGGATCAGCAGCAGATGGGAACTGTGTTCAGGGGCTGGCTTCTGGTATTGGACTCAGGAACACACAGACTGGAATGAAAGGCAGAACAGAGTCCTCCTCAGGTGCCAGGCATTGAAGAAGAGAAGCTAAATCCCTTGATCCTCATGATTCCTCAGCTTTATACTGACTATATGTAGTGATGTATATGGGCTGGAATCCCTTGCTGGGCAGTTTGGGGTCCCCTGCCTTGGCTGCCTCTCCCTGCAGGTGCCACCTTTTCCTTTCTGCACCCCCCAACGTGGTGCACAAGCCCCAGGGTCTGCACCCCAGCCCTTGGTACTGACTCTAAACATGGATTATTCTCACTGCTGGAAGCAGACACTGTCTACAAAAATGTGCTGTTAACTTCAGACAGTGCATGGAGTTAGAAGGGCTGAGCTGAAAAGTAAAATCACTGAACAGAATAGTTGTGTTCTAAATTAAAGCAGGACACTATTTCAGGAAACAAGCAAAAAATTGCTACCTTTTCAAAGTTAGTGACAAACACTCTTGGGAGCAAGACTTCATATGACTGGACATTGGGAGAAGGCTTTTATATCTTATGCTGAGATCTTTAGTATTGGCCCTTTAGTATTTATTCATGGACAGAATAATACAAATTCTGCTGACTTAAAAGGCAATTCCTATTTTCCTGAGAGGGCACCTTTTAAGTACCAAAGAAAATAAAATCAGACATAAGCCTAGATACCTATCTTTTATCTACAGTTTTACTTTGCAATAATTCAACATAGAATATTCTGCTTGTCACCCACCAAACAATTCCTATGAGAATTTATAATGTCCTTTCATTAGACAGGACAAGATTGTGGAGACTAAGAAATACATAGCATTTGTCCTTATATTAGAGGAGATTGTAGCCATAATGTTATGTGTTATGTGATCTAAAAAGACAGACAAGAAAATACAGAGTGCCCATTAATTGTCCAGGCATCTTTTCACCATAAAGTTTGACATGATCTCTGAATCCAAGTTGCTGACTGAACTTCAAAAGATTGTGTTATTTTGAACATAATTACAGAACTCCTATAAATATCCATGTTTCAGTTCTCACTGAAAGGGTAATGTCAAAGGAACTCAGATCTGTTGTAAACCTGTGTCTCCAAAATTCCTTTTCTGCTTCTGTCACCAGAATGTGCAGGCTTCTGCAGAGTATCTTACCCAAGATCTCCTGTGTTAAAGCTAAATACTTCTGAGATAGCTCTTGTACCACACTCATTCCACTTCTTTTTATCTTTTTTTTAGGGGTTGTTTTCAAAACTGAAATCTTCAAAGGTTCAAGTTTGTCCAAAATACAATTGACAAGGTTATTACCGATTAAATAAAAAATTGTTATATAGAAGACTTCCCTGCTAAAATGAAATATTGTTTCAAAGCTTAATGGTAGTCTTACTTTTCCCACAGTCCCTGAAATCTGGGGAGATGACAGAAGCCTGTGGAAGCAGCCTTGGGACTAGCAACTTCAAAACAAAAAGTCTTTACTTTCACCTAAGATGTACATTGAGTGTAATTGTTATTATTAACATACATTTTACTTTTTAACCTTTTTAATACCTTATTTTTAGGCAGAACTGAATACCATGCCATACTGCAACTTACATACCCCACTCATGGTGAGACATTCCTAGCAGTTTCCTTGTTTGATTGCAATTAGCACAGACAAGGGATTGTAAATAGGAGTGCTTTTAACAGCACAAGTAGGCTTTCCATAAAACACCCCCTGAGAATGTTAGTAATATGCAGTTGCACACAGAGAAAAATATCATTTATCTGGAATAAATACATGAGGTGTAAGATTAATCCTGTCAAGAAAAAGATGAAGATTGTCAACTTAATTGCACCTTTCTCTGTGCTGCTATCTTGAGACTGAGATTTTACATACAAAAGCTACACTGTTGCTCAGATGAAAAGTACTGAAGAATCAAGAGTGGCAGAATTACGGTGCTCAAAACTGAGAGAGAGGTCCTGAAACCTGGCACTTGAATTTGAATGACCTGGGAAGGTTCATGGACTCTGCACCTTCACCAGAAGCAAGTGTGCAAATACATAGTACTACAGCAAGAGCATTAGTGCAGTAACTCCCTTTAAATCACTTCTATAAAATTATGAAGTACAAAATTACTTCTGTATGCCTAAGCTAAGGGGGGCAAGCAACCTTTTCAGATGCTGCAACTGAGTCATCTATGTCTTAATTATTATTATTACAGTCTCTGGCACACTTTGGACTATGTGAATTTTTAGTCTCCCAGATCATTACTCTTCATGGTTTGTGACATAGAAGAGGTCACAAACAATTGCCAGTCAATCACCCTGGTTTGCAGGATTAAGAAGCTTAACTGATATCATTAAATAATTGCAGGTCATTCAATGCCAATTGGTGTTGGAACCAGAAGACCGTTGCACACCTACTTAATTTAGTAGTGTAGACACAGGCTGATGAACTTTGGGAAGACTCTGAGGATGATCTTTGTTTACACCATGTGGTAAATCAAGAATGGGGATTCGGGGATTCAGGAATTCAAGCTGCAACATATTTTAGGGTCCAAACCCATCAATGTCCAAATCATATAAGCCTTCATCCAGAACTTCCTTACTTCCCCACCATGGCATGGTGCAGGGGGGTGAGAGACAAGGGCTGTGGTCAGCTGTTGAAGACGGCTGGAGCCAGCCGTGTCTCACACGAGGCAACACCAGCCTTTCCTCACTGGGGCTGCCCTGCAGTAGTGACAGCTCCCCTTACACTGCTCTCCTCTGCTGCTCCTCCTTGACCAGTGTTAGAGGTGACCAGACATAGAATAAGTAATTACATCAAATCATCTCAGTTATGATAAGATTGAACATGCAGAATTGTTTGGGTTTTTTGGGTTTTTTTTTACTTTTTTGATTTTACTTAAATATACTGAAGAGATTCTGGAAATGCATCTCATTCTTCGGGGGTTTTTTGTGATTATCTGATGGTTAAAAGGCCACTACCATTTTGGGGAAAATGAAGTAGTTCTTGTCATCAAAGAAGATGTTACTTAGAGTAAGAGGAACTCCTTCCCACCACCTGCTGCTCAGACTTTCCAATGGCAGCATCAGATATGACAGGTCTGCAATACCAGCACAACCCATTCTCACACAGTGTTTGACTTAAAAGACCATTTTTCCTATCACTTTCTCATAGTATGGCAAATCCATTCTGGGATATTGAATTATTATTAATAATGCCATTAGTCATAGGAATCTCCTGGGCTAGCTGCCACTGTTTGAGCAAACACTGAATAAACATTTGTGTGTCCTATTGTGCATTTTCAGGGTTTCCAACCAGCCCAGGGACCTGGAAGCTATTAGTAAAAAATACAAAGTCTGAGTTAGTAAAAAAGTCTACCTTTAATCCTTGCAAAAATCTCACTGTACAATACTGTGCATTTGTAACATTCTTAATGAGAAAAGAAGTTAACTTGGTGTGTCATTATCATAAAAAGCAGAATGCATGTTTGCTTTAAATGCAATTAAAAAGCATTTCATTGCAGACTTATTAAAATATTCCAGTAATGTACACACATAAAAACTTGAAGTGAAATATAGTCTAATTTAAATTAAAAAATTTATTTAATTTTTAAAATTAAATTTAAGCTGGTAGTAGAAATAAAGCTATGGGGGAAAAAAGTTAATATTTAACAAGGGTTTTCAAAGAAACAGGAAAAGTATTGAGAATTATCTGTACCTACAAATTAATACTCAATTTAAAAACACCTTATTAAGAAAGAAGAAAAAGAAATTAGAAAGATACTTGATGCTTTTCTATCACACTGTTTTAAATTGATTCATGAAACAGGAAAATGTGAACAGGAGAAATCTGGAAACTTGTTTTTTCTACCAGAACACCTGTTTTTAAAAGGATATCTTGAAGCAGCAGGATGTAACGCATACTGATCATCAGAATTAAACAATTTTATAGCCTGGCAAATACAACATTGCCATTGCTGATAAAAGCCCATATGCTTTGTAGTGACTTAATGCCTCAATGTCTCAGAACTTGTTTGGGCTGGTCTCGGCCCGAGAACATTTAGTTTGTTTAGCTGTGATAGCAATTTTCTATAAGCCAAGTAACTCTTGCCTGAATTTGCATTAGTTTAGGTTTAATCAACAGCAATACGAAGCAGTGACCAGAACCATGACTCTAGAACAGAGTGTGGTGGGGAAGGGTGCAGACATATGGGATGGCAGGAGGCCTCAGACTGCAAACAAATAATGGTCATGCCACAGTCACTACAGGATGGCAGCCTTGTGAGTCAGTTATAACTGCTTCCAGAGATAACAGAATGGAAAACACATTAACTGAGAGCCAATGAAGAGAGAGAGATCATGTGAGGTGCCAGTCTTAAGAAAAAAATAAAAATAAAAGTTTCAAACAAGCAGACTAGAGACTGAAAAGAAAGAATGAGACATGAGCACCACACTTGCCCTGTGAAGAAACCAGGATGTTGTCACCAATTTGTAAAGCATCCCTCCTGGTCTTCCTGGGGAAGTCTGAAACATCAGCCATCAGCCATTTAGGCCATCATCAGAGCAACATTGGAAGGTCAAGCATGCCTTCAGCCAAAGAAAAGGTGGAGATGTTAGGAAGTTCTGGAAGTTCTCCCCCCACGCTCTCCACCCCCCAACCATTTCAGCTCAGGAGCTTCTTGGGTCAGATGTTGTTCTCATGAATTTGGCAACCTCAAACAGATTTCTCTTCCATGAGCTTAACCAGATGTCCTTTGAACTCATGTAAACTTCCAGCATTCACACCATCCTGTTGGAGGGAGTTCCCACAGCTTAATTACACACTGTGTGTAAAGCCACTTCCTTCAAATTCAAAACTGTCCTTCTTGGTTTCTTTTACTGCCTCCTCATTCCAAAATGGAAAGAGACCAAACAGTTTACCTCACTCACTCTTTCTGCTGCTTACTTAACAGGCATTCCAGACTGAAGCATCCTAGCAGAGAGTTGTTTGGGGCTTATTTTTGCACTATATTCACTTATTTTACACTGTATTACTAATAAGAACTCTCTGGGTTAATTTGGACTATAAGTGTTGGTACCATTGGAACTGGACTCGTGATAACTCTCTTGTTCTCTTTTGAGTACACTGTTAAAGTTAGACGAACAATAATGTCTCAGCTCCATAAATGAAGTTTGTTCCCTTTGTCCACACCAAGATTGTGAGGGTAGTAGACTCAAGATGATAGTGAGTATACAAAATTGCTGAGAGATGATTTCAGAAAGTTGCAGGGGCTGTGAAATTGACAGGGGGAAAAATGAGGAAAAAAAATACACTAAAAAGAGCTTAAAAAGAGATAATTTAGATATGGTAAGTATAACTTCCACCATGTTTCAGTAATGTGCAAGGAGATGTAATTGGAAAATACACATAAGCAACAAAGTGATAACCAGATCATGTTCATGCGAAAGAAACAATAATGGAAAATCTTTAGCATTGTTTTCTAGAAACAAAGATTACAGATTATACAATTGCGGTTGCAAACTGCTCTTATATAAAATAATGTAAACAGTGAAAAATTCACCAAACACAATAGCTACTGCATTTTTCCTGTTTTATTAGCAGTGCTGATGACTGAGCTTGGCTCACAGTATCTCAAAACCAGTAAACTAGGACATACACTGCCTCATCCTATCTGTCTAGAAAAATTATATTTGACTGGCTCTTCTATAAAGTCTGCCAAGTGGACTGAATGACAGTTGGGAACTGCAAATGCATATTGATTCTTCAGTGAATCATTTAACTGGAAATGCCTCAGGAACTATGGATAAACTGAGTTTTATTAACATTTTAACCAATGACCAAATGAGGAACACAGCACATTAATTAGAAAAATAAACAAACAAACAAACAAATAAATAAAACCGGTGTTTACATTCTGCCTACTTCAATTTGAAAGATACAGTGGAAACAAAGGAGTGCAAGAAGCTTTCCTACACTCAGTGATACTATATAAAGACCACAGGTGGTCGTAATCTTTGTGCTCTTACAGCTGACCTAAAAATTTGTGAAGAAAAATGGAGTAGGCAGTCACTCAGTGAAAGAGTGATTTTGCCACAAAGGCACTGGGTACACAATTCTAGGCTTCTGTGTTGAGATCTTCCTCAGATTACTTTTTATGGTCTTGAAATGCTGGTTTTAGACAGAGACTCCAAAATAGGAACAGACAACAGTAAAATTAATCCTTCTAGATAACATTATCAAATCCATGGGGTTGGTGACATAGCAAGACATAGCAAGGCCATAGATGCATCCACACAGCTAGACTGGCTAAGGGACTTGGGCTGCATTCTCCTTTCTTAAAAAGGAATTTTAAAACATTTTTATTTCATTCAGAATTTTCCACAGAGGTTGTCCATTTAATAGCCAGGAAAAGAGCACCAGGCTGATTGCTTCATTCATTGTTTTAAACTATAGTTTTAACCTACTCTTGTCTGAACACCATTTTACACATCTCTTTCAGCCATTTCCAGTGGAAGAAAACAGAGAGAGAAAGAAGGAAGAAAAAAAAAAAAAACAAATAAAAAAGAAAAGGAAAAAAAACAAATTAAAAAAAACAGAAAAAAAAATCAGCTTAAAATCTTGAAAATATTTTATTTTCCCAGTAAATCTATGTGTTTCTCTGAAAAGCTACTTGTCATCACAAAGCATGTTACAGATCTCTTAATTGTTGTCCTTCATAAGAGAAGGTAGAAGGCAACTGTTACTCTGAGTTTTATTCCAAGCTCAAGTACTGAGTATTTCCCAGCAGCCACCTCTGAATGAATAGAAAAATCATTATAATGTCACTCAATGGTGTTGTTGTGTGCCTGAGTTAAAATGCTGTATATGTTTGTATTTTATTTAAGTGAATACTTTTCAGCCTTCTCTTGAATCTCTGCAGTATTTTAGGATACACTACAAAACACTCTATGCTTCTTCAAATCCATTCACCAAAACATTGTCCATGTGTCTTGCCACTCACAGTTTCTAGCTTTTCAGTGGATTTGCTTCTTTTTGGAATCAACACTCCTTCCTACTAAAAAGCTTAGGAAATTTTGTAATAATTTAAAAGACATTATGTTTGACAATTTCGGTAGAGCATTCCCAACTCACAACTTCAGAAGACTCATTTTGATCCCAAGATTGAGAGTTACAAGAGCGGGTCCTGCTCCCAGCTGTGCCACAAAGAGAGAGACACTGTGCTTCCTTGCAGCGATCTGCTTCCCTTCCAAGCTCTTCCAGGTAGATGTCTTCCCTTATTCTGTTACACTGGATTTATCACAAGACAGATGGGCTCTCTGCGTTGAAAGAGAACCGGTATACAAAACATATAGAGAGTGAGAAATAAACAACGCTAAACAAATCATGAATTAGTTGTGTTTCTTGTTATTGTAGTTCTTGAGAGATCCTTACTAACGTGTTTTTTTCTCTGTAAATCATGAGTCATTGTTGGATAACTTTTGACAGCATGGGTCTTCCTTATGGATTGCTATATTCTGAATCAGATGTAAAGTCTTTTTTTGTCTGAAAGGCAATAGGTAGACAAAGGAGTTGGGGCCCAAAAGAGAAAATAAACAACATTACAGGAAGGAGAACGTGTTCAGCCAGGAAAAGAGTAAAGAAAGGTCTTGAAGATCCACTTGACTTTGTTTTGCTGAAACAAAATGAAACAACTGGAGGATTCACAGTGGTTGGCAGCAGCATTAGACAGAACCAAGCTGGTTGAAACAGTGCAAATGAAAGATGTGTTTGGTGTTGATGAAAATTGGAGTCAGAAAATTAATGAAGATAATAATGTCTTGAAATACAATAATTCAGAGTTAGAGCATTTGGCTGGCTGCACAGAAGGGACATGATGCAGTCTGCTGTCAGGGAATGGAAATACAGCTTAAGCCCATTACATGGAAGCAGACACAAGAACAACCATCGCTTCTGGTTCAGGTCCAGTAACAGGACGGTCTGCAGTATGGACAATGGCAAAAAGCTAGTGAGTAAAGATCCTGGAGCATAAAAAGTATAGTTTCAAACTAGAAATAAATCCCAGAAATACATGATCCACTCATGGCTTCTACATGAATGGAATTGGAAAATTAATCCTACAGACAGTTCATCCTGTGCTAGCAGCATCTAAGTCTCTTTTCACAAGCAGCTGTTAACTTTAAAGAGTTGTAACCCATTTATACCATCTTGGCATTTATTGAAAGGTGTATTTTCAAAAATTTTATTCATGTCTTCATCACTCTTACAATTTAGCACAGAAACATTGTGTATCAATGAATTAAAACAATCTAATCTAATTTTGTATTAATCTGGATGGTAAACTGTTAATGTCTCTGCTTGCATTCCCATTTTAGAATTTTAGAATTCCTAATTGCAATAATTCTAAATGTTTCACACTAATATGTTAATCAATTCAACCATACAACTTCTGATCAGCTGGGGTAGGGCTTAAGTTAGAGACCTAGTCTAAGTGATTAACCTAGTTCTTTCTCTAAACAGGAAGAGAGAAATTCCTCCAGACAAATATTTACTGACCCTTAAATAAGTAGGTTTGAAAGAGTTATTATACCAAGGACATATTATCAACTATGCAATTAAGACTATCATGCCTCTTTTTTGCAGCAATTGCCAATTCCAGAAAATCAAGGATGAGATTAAATATTTATCAGTCAGAACAATCTTTATTAAAAATCTTGTGACTAAAATGGATCATCCAAAAAATCCCTCTGATTTAGCGAAGAGAAGATGTTAAAGAAGGTAAGCCCTATGCAAAAGAGGAATTTTTATGTTTATTCACTGATCCTTGAAGTATTAATCTCTGTAGGCAATATTACTCATGTCACTGAATACTGGAATAAGCCAAGTCATGTTTCACTTCACTTCATGGCCTGTAGCTCAAGAAGAGAGTTTCAGCTAGCAGGAAATCATTGCAGCTGAATCACCAGTTTACCAAGTTAGTTCCATCTTGACAGCATTAGTAATAATTAAAATGGAAACTTTAAGACAAATAACTCAGATTTAGATTCCTCAGCTAGAATAATCAATGTAATAATAATTTATTATACTAATATGAAATCACGACAAACAAGTAAAAAAATATATAAAAGTACTGACTGAGGTTTATATATAGTACACCTGCAGTGAATGCCACAGCTCTCCTAAGGTCTAAGTAATGTGCTCTTATTATTATTCATAAAAGGCAGATTAATTCTGTACTCTTACAAAATGACAGTTGTGCACAGTATTAGTTAAGTGCATTTTCTCATCCTTCGTATGTCCGTGAATTGTAACATCCCACAGAAAAACAACGAAATGCTTTAAGTAAATTCTTAGGAAATATAAATATGCTTTTATTTTTAAAGTCAAGACCCTTCCTTTAACACAAATTGTGTCACTGAAGAAAATGAGGTATTTGTGCTGGGAGTGCTCATGTCTCATTCCAGAGCAGCACAGCAATATTTTCAAAATTCTAAGACATTTTACTATGTCTTATGTGGAATACGTACAACAATTACCAGCATATAAGTGCTGTATAAAACTAAAGTTTTTAACCTAAGACAGTCCAAAGAATGTTAGAGCAGTCATTCATTTACTTTCATCTTTATTTTGGATGGCAAAATTTCTCTTTCATCAAGGAAAAAATTCTTAATTCCCACAGAAGAATTGCAAACTCAGACCTCCTCTGGTTATTTTCCAAGTGATAGAATCATGGAATCATTTATGTTGGAAAAGACCTTTAAGATCATCTATTAACCCAGCACCGCCAAGTAACCACTAAACCATGTCCCTCAGCACCACATCTCCATGGCTTTTCAATCCCTCTGGGGATGGACACTCCACCACTGCCCCGAACAGCCTGGGCCAGACCTTGAGAGTCCTTTTCAGAAAGAAATTGTTCCTAATAACCACCTAACCTCCCCTGGTGCAACTTGAGGTCATTTCCTCTTGTTATATTCCTTGTCACTTGGGAGAAGAGACCAACCCCATCTGGCTCCAACCTCCTGTCAGGGACTTGAGAGCCAGAAGGTCTCCCCTGACCCTCCTTTTCTCCAGGCTGAACAACTCCAGGTCCCTCAGCCGCTCCTCAACAGAGTTCTGCTCTAGACCCTTCACCAGCTCCGTTGCCCTTCTCTGGACACACTCTGGCCCCTCAGTGTCTTTCTTGGAGTGAGGGGCACAAAACTGAACCCAGGATTCAAGTGGTGGCCTCACCAGTGGTGAGTACAGGGGGACAATCCCTGCCCTAATCCTGCTGGCCACACTATTTCTGATTTGCCTCTACATGTCTAATTTTCTCACATTTAGCTAAACTGATGAGTGATCAAAATACATCCATCTATGTAGAAATACTGCCTGCATATAAACACAGTTTTATTATTTTTTGTTACTACTGCTATTTGGTAGATGTAACTTCCCTGTTCTAGCAGGGTTACTGTTGTAGAGCACGAATTGCTGTAAGCAATGCCAGGAAAATTTCTTTGGATTTTAAGGGTGTAGGCATGAATCTTTTCATAAGACTACAGAAAACTGATTTAGTAATGATATGTCACTTCGGGGGGGGGTGGGGGTGGGGGGTGGTGATGTATGTATTTAGATTTAGATTTGGAAGTTGGGGGACTCAGATGAACAATTCTGCATGAAAGAAGGAAAAATAAATGCTGTGATGAATCACTGTGCATTATAAATCAGAGTGTTTTGATGGCATATGTTTTTTTGTCCTGTATAGATTTCACTTCACTGATGATTTGTCCCACAGCTTACAGAAAAAGCAGTTCTACTTCTAGGGTTCAAATGTGATTCTCATCCTCTGTCCTTCACACCTGAGGTATCATCCCATTAGCCAATAGTTGTACCTTTACCTCTCATGACTGTACAAACAAAACATAAGTCACATAATATTTATGTAGATAAAGCAAGGAAGTTCAAATCAGATTACGGCACAACAGAATACAATTTTGGGAAATATAATATTCACAGTGAAACCATTGAACTTAATAGTACAAAGTCCTATATGAATGGGTAGTTCAGTGAGTAGATAGATTTTCTTCTAGCTTATGCTGGCTGTTATTATAAAACATAAAAGGGAGTCAAAATGACACAAGCAAATAGTTCTAGCTATTTTGTTCTTATATTGGGGTTCTGTTTTGTTTTGGGGGTTTTTTAAGAAATAAAAGCTTTTTCGTGATTAACTTTCCCCTCATGGTTGAATTACTCAGTATACAATTGAGTCTATTCAGGCAAACAGCATTTGCAAAGTGATACAGCTACCTGGTAGATGAAAGCAGTATTTTAATTTTTTAGTATTTATAAAGTACCAAGTGCACTGGAGAGAAGACAAATGCTAGTATCTGGTGAAGCATAATTGAGGTTAGTTTAGATTTTATTTGGAACCCATCTTATCTCCCAAAACACTTTTGTGTTGTCCATTATGAAGACATTACTGTTGTTATTTCTGTTCTGAAAGTATCTCAGCACCATGTTCAAAATCTGGCACTCCGTTAGACTGGGCATCACATATCTGAACAACTTCTTTCCCTCAGAGTTTACAATTTAGAACCTAAATATCTATTGCACTATTGCTGATAAGAAAAGGTAAATTTTCATCACTGTTATCACAAACTGTAGACCCTAGATTTATTTTTCTGATGTTTTGTTGTATCCTGAAAGGGAAATCTGATTAAGTCAAGCCTTAAACCTTTCCATTGCCAAAGCAAGCAAGAAGCAAATATCCTACATCCATCCAGCTTCTGAACAGAAGCAGCATTAAGTGACTCTTAGTCATGAGTAATCTATAAGAGCCCAGAGACAGGGCCAGAGATTTGTCTTTCTCATCCCAGAATATCCCGTGTCTCTAGCTACTGTAAGATAACAGCTTCTGCCCATGGAGATTCCACAGAACCACACAGAAAGACATTCTCGATAATCTTCCCATGCCAAAGTATTCTTCTGGCTACTCAGGTGGGTTATACTCCAGTTGCAGCAACTCATATTATGAGTTGATAATTAATCACTTTTTTAAAATCTTCTGATACCTACAGATAACACATCCTATAGCAAAGTCTCAGCCTAAAAACACCAGCCTCTTCACTTCTACCCTCTTCACAGAGACATAATTTCTAGACACGTATATAGTGTTACTTAAAGCAAGACATAAATATTTTGAAGGACAGCTTGACAGAGGCGCAAAAAACTGAATATTAAAGATTGGATTCAGAAAAACAAGTCTGAGTGATGTTTGTATCACCTGAAAAATATGAGGAGATTCAAGTAGGGTGAACTGAACAAGTGAACAAGTAGGCCTTGTCACTTCTACCAGAAGGGCACAGCCAAGCACCCTGTGTAAAGACACGCAAAGCGCCAGTGATAGACAACAATTATCTCCAGGCCACCTTTCCTCTGCAGACCATTCTCATGCAATGAGGCATTAAATCTGACACATTGCACAGCAGAGTGTTTCAAAATTTCCTGGTTCTGATCTTCATTCTCTCTCTAACATTGCCTCCCCATTCTCTCTCTGTTATCTCTGTTTCCCCTACAATGTATCTACTTCCAGTGCTATTTTGTCTATATTTGCCTGGTGAAGGGTCTAGAGCACAAATCTTGCAAGGAGCAGCTGAGGGACCTGGGGTTCTTCAGCCTGGAGAAAAGGAGGCTCAGAGGAGATCTGTCTCTCAGCAGCTCCCTGACAGGAGGTTGGAGCCAGGTGGGGCAGGTTTCTTCTCCCAAGGAACAAATAGGACAAGAGGAATTGGCTTCGAGTTGTGCAAAGGAAGGTTTAGGTTGGACCTGAGGAACAATTTCTTTCTGAAAAGGACTCTCAAGGGTTGGCCTAGGCTGCCCAGGGCAGTGGTGGAGTCCTCATCCCTGGAGGGGTTTAAATGTCATGTAGATGTGGTGCTGAGGGACATGGTTTATTGGTGACCTGGCAGTGCTGGGTTAACAGTTAGACTTGATGATCTTGAAGGTCTCTTCCAACCCAAACAATTCTATGATTCTATATGGTGATTTCATAATGCAAGCAGCTTCTGGATTCATTCGGAGCCAAACAATTCATTCACAGTAACCAGTATTGGGATAAGAGACTTACTATGATGTGCTTTACTATGATGTGATTTTTTTTCATCATCTTCTTTGATGCTGTATCTTTACTTCCACTGAAATCAGAGCTAAAACTGGTGTTTACTTTGATATTATACATTTCTTTAGAAAATATAGATTGACCATAAACTGCCATATAATTAGCCTAGTCCAATAAAAACAATGTAGTAGTGAGATTCTCCGTCTTAATTTCAATCCTCTAACTTACAGCTATTTCTCTGTCTTCCAGCTCAAGGAAACAGAATGCAAGAAGCAGGCAGTATAATCAGTAACACTACTGAGTATTAGTTGCAGCAAAGGAGGTGAGCAGTCTTAATCTTCACAGTCATCAGCAGCACTAATTATGTTCTCAGCATCACTAAACCACTGTCGTGTGAAATTTCCTTCATTTCTGCATGTCATTATTTATGCACTGAGTGCAGCAGATAGGAATAAAAACTTTCCCTTCTCATGAGCAGAGAGGAGGAAGCATGGGGACCCTGGAGCAAATGAAGGGCAAAAAATAATTAACAAAATGTTTGGAGCTGAGCAGAGTGCTGGAATGGTGAATTCACAGGAGAAAAGCTAAGCTTGATCATTCCAAGTCAAACACAGATCTATTCAATGTTGGCAATCAGCAGCAGAAGCTGTGGGAGAGCAGTGGACCAAGGCAATGAAAAAAAAAATGAATAAACAACAGAAAAGAAACTATCTCTCGGATTTAGTCTTTGGCAAAACAGTAAAAATGAGCTTGCTTCCCACATGTCTTTCTGTTCTGTTATTTACGTTTAGATTTACTGTCTGCTACAATATTTCTATAGATTTTTAAAAAATGGAATGTGATTTTCTTGGGAACTTCAGGTTGCATCTATTCATGAAATCAAAATATACATCAAGTAAAACAGAGAAGATCATAAAAGTGGGTATATACTTCTCTAAAATGTGTGATATAAATAAAATATCAAGAAGCTGTTTGGAAAAAAAAAAAAAACCAAACACTGAAGTAAATCCCTGAGAGGCTGGAATTACTTGGCTTCACTGGTACTCCAAACATACTTATAATGGTTCTGAAAATAAACACCTGCATCTGAAGAGTCTCACTGCATGTCAGACCACAGGATCTTTCTTTGAACAGGTGATCTTTTAAAATTTTATTCTGTAGTTAATCGTAGTGAAAGTGGAAAGCATAATTTAGACCTGATGAAATAACATCCCAGGGAAATTGTCTTTCCTGAAGCAAAACCCTGTGAGATTGTTTTACAGAAAAATAATGTGTCATCACACTATCAGTGCTTTTTATTTAATTCTGTGAACACCCTCTAAACCACATGCTGTGAAGTAGTACACATAGGTAATTTCAGTCATCCGTTTACATACATTTAAATTGAATGAAGTGATAAAAACTCTTCAAGGCTGGTGTCTTCAGTTCTGTGATGTTATGGGGATAAGAGACTTACTATGATGTGATTTTTTTTCATCATCTTCTTTGATGCTGTATCTTTACTTCCACTGAAATCAGAGCTAAAACACCCACCTCCCAAAAAACAAAAGAAAGGTTTCCATTTAGTTTCAAGGCAGGGGACTTGTCTAGATACAAGTAAAAACAGGATTTGAGACTACCTGGAGGATCATGTTTCATAGGACATGCTGAGTTGCAAAGACTTGTTAAGCTCACAGTTGTCCGGAGCAGAAGTGTCCAGCATCCTCACCAGCAATACAAGAACAAGATCGATATACCAGGATAGGCCTCACACAATGTTGCCTTCACCACAGTGGTAACACCAGCAGGTCCTGCTGCTTGCATAGACACAACTTAGTCTGTGAAGTTTTGTTCTCCCATATTCTGGCATGTGTTTTTATGTTTCTGTTCTACTGTGATCAAGCAACTGATCTCAGAATCACCAAACCACAGAATGATAGGAGTGGGAAGGGACCTCTGAAGATAATCTCATCCAATCGTCCTGAGAAAGCAGGTTCACCTAGAGCAGGTTGCCCAGGATCACGTCCAGCAGAGTTTGAATCTCTCCAGGGAAGGAATCTTCTCACATTTCCATTATCTTTATGAAAAAAAAAAAAAAATCTCAAAAACCAGATTCTTTAGCCTTTTTTTTGTCTTCATTGTTATGCAACATGCTTGCACTTATTTTTTTTTAGCAACTCTTCTACTACAATTATTATTGATGCCAATGCTGAACATTTGCAACATAAACAAATGTTTCTCAGAAGACCTAAGTCATCTTTATAAAATACTATGTCACTCTGTTTAACATCTGTTTCATTTAAACTTGCTGGAAGGATAAAAAGCCCAGAGCCTTACTCTGGGGTTTTTTCCTATTAGTACCATATTTCTAGCTACATCTTTCAAAAATATTCACAGAGAAGAGAAATAGAATGTTCTGCTAGTCCTAGCTAAAGAAAATACCGAAAAATGCATCCCATGGAAGATGATGATTTACATTTCTGTCACAGCTAAAGCACAGAATAGAATTGGCTGTCTAGGAGACTTTTTGTTGTTCTTAGTTTGGGTTTGTTTTTTTTTAAATAGGTACAGACTTCCTCTTCTGTGTGTGAAATCACTTCAGATGGAATTTTAGCAGAAATTATGCAGAGTGTTAATGTGATGTAGGTTGCTCAGTTGAAATTACAGCATCTTGTTAGATGTGTTCATTTTGTGTTACTGAGGAGAAAAGTTGCGAACATGTTTGATTCAGTATTAATCAAAACAGTCTGTAATATGTCTCTTAAAGAGCAAGAAACTGCTTTCATTGCTGTACGGTACAATGTGAAAAATTACACCAACACCCTTCCCCACAAGATTTCTGATTGAATAAGGTTCTGTTTGTTTGAACAGCACCAATCTAAACTACAAAGTTTTGATGATATAGCTATATGAATATACATTGGGGGAATCATTCTTTATAGACACAATCTATATCTGACAGGGTATGTCATTCTGGTAGGTAATTTAATTATCCTGCAGAAAGAACTCCTTTAAGGGCTACAAGCATCTCCTCTATTAGAATAGATATATTCTGTAAGAATTAGGTAAATTCAACTATACAATTAGAGATTTTATAACATATGTAAGCTCTGAGACAGGTTCTTGTATGACAGTAGCAGCATTGGGACCATTATGCCCAACATCTGCTGGATAGGGTGGTGAATATGACATAAGACCTACCACAATCTGTATCCTTTTAGAGCTACAACTGGGGACCTGAAGGGATACCTTACACCACCGCCTAGAATAATATACTAGGCATCTCTGCTTAGCCAACTGGTTCCCATTTTGCCCTTCCTCAGCTTGAGATTTAGAATGACTCTTGCCAAATTTTCCCTATCTTATATTTTAAGTGTTATTCTGAAAAGAGATACCAGTGGAATTAATAGTTTATAGGGTATAGTTCATGTCTCATGATTGCTCAGTAGGAACATCTTCAAAATAAGAAGGCACAATGGCCACTCTGTAATAGACCTGGTTTTCCTTCTCTTGCAGCTGCCTCTGCCTGGTAGGAGAGTATTGAAAATTTAAAGTTGTCTTTCCAACTTGAAACAGAGTGACAGGTCTCTAAGAAAATTTTTTCCCGTCAATTGACAGATTCTAACTCAGCAAGCTGGGAGCAGCTGGAGAATGACAACCAGCTAGACCTTACAATAAAAGCAGTGATATCAAAGTTCAAGTTTATTCCTAAGAGAACAAAAACAGCATCTAGGGACTTGGGCTAGTATATTAATCTACTCTCTTTTCACTTTCTGCACCCGATGGATTGAGCAGATATCATTTGAAACCAAAAGCAAAAAACAGTGCTTTTAAAATCATATCAAAATATGTTCTTTAGTTTGTCATTTCTGACCAGGCTGTTGACATCATTCCACTAATTACCAGAAACATTCAATCAGTAATTTCTAAAATTAGTAATAAAATTAGAAATTATTATAAGTTTTTCAGGGACAGGACCCAATACGATTAGATTAGTGCTGTGTGCAGTTCTGGGACCTACAATTTAAGAAGGGTGTGAAGGTCTTTGAATGTGTCCAGAGGAGACAAAAAAGCTGGTGAAAGAGCTGGAAGGAATGTCCTATGAGGAGAATATCTTATCCTTATATTATGCTTAATAACATACTTTTGAGAATATGAGAATTAGGAGAATACGTTATCTTTAATAACATGCCTTAACTCCTGTATTGGTCAGACAGTTGGACTAAATGATCGCTGTAGGTCCCTTCTAACTGAACTATTCTGTGCTGTGCTGTGCTATGCTATGCTATGCTATTCCTTTCTATCCTACAGATTCATCTGCCTCACCCATCCTTCAGGGCAGTGATAGCTGCTTACAGCAGAGATCTTCACTCTGAGAGTGGTGACACACTGTAACAGGTTGCCCAGAGAGCTTGTGGATGTCCCATCGCTGGAAGTGTTCAGGGCGAGGTTGGATGGGGCTTTGAGCAACCTTGTCTAGTGGGAGGTGTCCCTGCCCATGGCAGGGGGGTTGGAAGTAGGTGATCTTTAAGATCCCTCCCAACTCAAACCGTTCTGATTCTGTGATCGTCAGCAACAAATGCAGCAGGAGTTAGCAGTTCAGCTAACCAGCAACAAAGTTCAAGGAACGTGGCAGGAGTTAACTGACAGTAAAGCTACACATTTTTCAGATAGGTCACAGGACACCCACATTCTTCCACATGGGAACAATTTGGCAGTCAGAATTTTTCGTATTCTGTGCTGGATTTTCTCTCAGCATCTCCTGTCAGCATCCTTGTTCCAGTTTGTGCAGGCAAATCACATGCATCCAGAGAAAGCCACATAACCAAGTGGCTGGCCATCCGTCTGCGAGCAGGAGATATCTCAGTCCCTGTTTAGCCACTGCTATATGCCACTGGCAGCTCATCATCACTTTGCAGCATCAACCACCATCAGATCACTTGCTGCCTCTCATGTCTTCAACTGAGGAGCCAAAGGTTTATGGCTTTGTTACAAAACCCTTAGCTTTGCAATCTGTACTTTAACGCCTCATTTAAAACTACTTTTTGGTTACATGTACAATTAAAGTAGTGCAGAAATTTGTAATACTTTTCTCTCTATTTATTATTTTTTAAATCTTTAACATTTAAATGGAATTAACTTCAAAGCTTAATATATTACTGAGGTGAATACAGTTTTGTAATTTCAGAACTCAGCTGTTGTTTCTACTCATCTGGAACTATTTTACTGCAGCATTACATATATAAAAATAATTATTTCCTTTGCCTTTCTGTGACATGTAAAATGAATTGAATTTGAAAGTCTCAGAAAGTTTCATGGTAGGGACTACATCTCACTAGAGGAATAAGTATGTGTATGTGCCAAAACATACCTCTCTACCCACTCACAGTGAAGTATCAACCCTAAAAAATGTCACCATCTGTTGACCGGGGAAGGTAACATTATGAAGGAGGTTCATGTTATCTCTAGTCTTTACTATGATTTACAGGTAATAAACAAAGTGGCTAGGAACAAAATCTCTACAACTAGCTGTCAAGTTCCTGAACATTGGTCATTACATTCTGAAGTTAGCCAAGATAACCAAAATTGAATTTCAAAATATTAGAGAAGCATTCATTTAAAAATGTGCTGATGCTTCCTCTTGCCTCTCATACTTGGTCTCAACGCTCTTCACCGTCACAAAGCAATAGACTGAAAAAAACGATCCTAGTAGTAGAAAAATGTGACTCATTGTTTACCATACTGTCTTTCATCACTTCTTACACAGGATTAAAACGCTTTCTGAGACTAGTTCTCAAGACAGCTAAGCACTGTTGCATCCCCTGCAGCCACCAGCTGTGGACACAGATAATGGTTTGTTGATACCATGTTTTAGTAACCTGTCTGCTACAGGTTGACCTGTACAGCTTTACAGCTGTAAAGTTTCCATGCTCAGAGCTATTCAAAACCCTGCTGGACACAGTCTTGAGCAACCTCAAGATTTCAGTGTAAAAGTTGGTTTACTTTGAGTCAAACCAGATGACATCCACTGGTGCCTCCCAGGCACAGTTATTCTATGATTCTGTCATTATGTTTTTGGAAAAAAAAGACAGAGTTGTTGGAGTCCCTTCCATTTTAATTTGGCCTCTTTGTTTTTTGGTTTGGGTTTTTTTTTTCTTTCTGTTTCTATTTAACAAACATTTGTTCTTTGGAACAAAGTTCAGACCACTGTGCCTCTACTTCAGCATAGAGGTACCTGTCCAAGAAATAATGCTGTGTTCAATCACATAATAACTAATAATTGTTCTCCAAGCAATTACTATTCCTATTATTTCTGACTTGGAATTATGGATCTGACCTAGTGATCAAGTCCCAGTTGTTTTGATTTGTACAACCTACAAGAATGTGTTCTGGAAGTTTCTTAAAAAAAATAAAATACATATATATATATATATAAAAGAGTAATATGCTGTGAACAAAACTTCACAGAAATAGAGATAGCCTGAAATTTCATCATTTTTTCTTTATTCCTAATAATGCTGTTACTATAAATTGCTCCAGGAGATAACTGAATTGTTCAGGACTTCATAAATCATGATCCTAATGTTCAACCTAGTTTTCACCCACTGCAGTTTAGTATTAAAATATCTATTTTGCTGCTTACCTGAGTCACAATCAAAGATAATGCATTTTCATGTTAGTGATGACAACTGTGGGCAAGCATCTCTTCTTTATGATTATGTTGCCAGTTAGAACACCTTCTTATTTTTTAACCTTATCACATAAATTATGACTTTCAAGTGCCTCAAGGGGTTTAGTGCTCTCCTATGAACTTTGAATCATCAATTAGTTTACCTTGAAACATAGTTTCTTGTGGCCAAAGCCACAAGAACCTTAATAAATATGGTAATAATGATCTTACACTAGAGACACAGTCCAAAGGAAAAGGCAAAAATAACCAACAAAATCCTTAAGTGAAGCACAGCTCATACAAGACAGGATACAATTTACTCTGGCACATTTAGCAATCATTGTTATTTGAAGAAATGTTATAGCATCATACTACATAACAGGCAGAAGATGAAACAGTATTTCTTTTCTCTTTACCCTGATATAAACTCATGACAGATGCAAGTCCATTCACAAACTGAAATTAGTAGGCTCAATTTAATCTTCTGCAATATCAAGTGGCAGATAAATTATATGGCATCTGTCACTCCTTTAAAGGTCCTTCTTACTGTGTCATGTTTCAGACAACACCACTATTCTCAAAATCAGTGATCAGGTATTGCCAAATCCTGGAGACTTCAGAGCTCCTGCTAGGTGATTTGAACAAAGTTATATGTGAATCAACACCACTTCACAGGGGAAAGACCCACACAGAGAAGAATAAACAAACCCCAAAATAACCTGCTAGTTTTCATCTTTCAAAATCAGCTGCCTGTACAGGATGTTATCCATGATTGGTGTGAGGCCAATTTCAAATGTATGCTTTCAGCCAGACAAAAAAAGTACAAATGTCACTGTGGTTTCAGAGAAATGCACAGTCCCTGGAAGTCCACACCTCCCACCTCCAACACGTGCAGAGTATTATTACAATGCAGGCAGTGTGGCCCATGATGTACTGGTGTCCTGGTTTGAGTTAGAAAAGAACTAATCACTCTGTTCAGTGATTTCACTTCTCAGCTCAGACTCTTCTCAGTCCCTGCACTGTCTGAAGTTAGTATCACATTTTCTCAGTCTCTGCTTCCAACAGTGACAACACTCTATGTTCAGAGTCACTGCCAAGGGATGGGGTGGGCAGAAAGGCTCTTGCTCCTGTGAAGTCCAAGGTCACTGCTAAGTCCTGTGCTCCATGTTGGGGTATAGTAAGAGGTGTCATTTGAAGGGAGAAGCAGCCAGGACAGGTGACCCTACACTGACCAACAAGGGATTCCATCCCATATACATCATACTCAGTATGAAGCTGAGGGATCATGAGGGTCAAGTTCACTTCTTCAATGGCCAGTGTCTGAGGAGGACTCTGTTCTGCCTTCAGTCCCAATCCGTGTGTTCCTGAATCCAGTTCCAGAATCCAGCTCCTGAATCCAGTTCCCATCTGACACTGAGTCCAGTCTGGGACTTCCCCAGTGACTGCTTCTCAGGATCAGTGGTGATGGTGATGTATGTGCCACTGGGGGATGGGGTTGGGGTCAATACTGGGTTTGTATTTATTTGTATATATTTAATTTAATTTTATTATTCTTATTTTCATTAAAGCTGTTCTAGTTCCCTTTTCAAATTTTTGAGTCTCTCTCCCTTATTCCCTTTTTATTCCCCTTTGGGGAAGCAGAGGGATTAACAGAGAGCATCTGTTGTAGGTCTAGTGGACAGAACTGAGCTTAAACCCTGGTAACTGGCCTGCACCTTTCTTCTGCACAGATGAGAAGTTCCAAGATGACCATCTGCTCTTACCATCAATTTCATAAGTCTTCCTTATGATTTATTTGAGCTGTCAGTATTTTCCTAGGACCTTATCAAGACCTGGAAGCTCTTTGGAGTCAGTAGGTCACACCTGGGCAAAGCTGAGCTGAGGTGTCCCTAGATGAACAAGCCCCACACCTGTTTGCCCAAGAATGACTATGGCCGACATCACCCAGCTTGGTGGGACTGGCAGTCTGACATCTGACTTCTCCAAGTTGGATGGAGGATGGCTGCTGGGTCTTACCTCCTATTTTTTGACAGCCCTGAGTATAAACCATTTTCTGGGACCTTTGAGCTCTCTGCTCTCTTCCATGGTAGATTTTTCAGGGGTTGTGTTTTCAGTCATAGAAGTAAAACTCCTCCATTAGAGGAATATCCTGTCTTTTGTGATCTGAGAAGAAAGAGAATGAATTGGTATATGACTTCCTGATGTACTCTCCTGCTTGATTTTCTGCTACTGCAAGGGACTGAACTTGACATAAATGGTCATCTTTGGTCCTGTGTTTCTAGATGACTTCCAATATCCCTGGATATTTAAAGGAATTGGTTTGCAAGGGTAAAATGGTTAGAAACAGTGTATAGTATTCAATTAACTACCCAGAATTACAGAAATATTACATGTCAGAAGACTCTGTCCCACACAAGAAACAGGATCAGGGAAAGGCTGACCTAAAATTCTCACAGGATGCTACAAGTCTCTCCAAATCACAATAGTTCATACTTCATTGTCTGCTTCATTTTCACTTTTCTTTTATAAAAGGGAAAAGTAGGCAATTAATATGAAAAAGATCTTGTTCTATTAGAAACCTAATCTGTAAAACAAAATTTTCAACAGAGACTTTTCAAGTCATGCTATTTTTCATAACACTTTGACTTTAATTGCAGCAAGGGAAATTTAATTTACAGTGAGAAAACACTGTCTCATAGAAGGAAGAGTGCAAAGAAGCACTTAGGGAGGTTGGAAAGTACCCAGAAGTAAATGTTTTTCATAAGAGGTTAGAAAAGCAACTTGTGTAAATCAGAATAGGTGTGGGAGTTTTTGCCTTGGGGCCAGGGAGTAGACTAGTTCATCCCTATTTTCTGACTTATTTTTGTTAGTTTTACTTGAGCCAATCAAAGCAGCTGTCAATGCAGCTCAGTAGTAATTATTCTACGCTTAATACAGAAGAGTTCACAAAAGATATCTGTGAAAAGCCTAAGGCTGTAAGTGTTGTAATAAGATATTTGTAATCTCTCACCCATTCATAATACAATACAGAATGAACACAGCATTAGGGTGAATGATAGAGGACTTATGCAAACCAAAAAATTAGTGATTATCTAATTATATTAATTTGCTAATGGTTTGGTATTTTTCCTCCCTAGCTATTGTGACACTACCTCAAAGAGGTTTTTTTCTTCTTCTTGAACTATTTATATACATTTACAATGACACTTATGAAGTATCACACCTTGAGATCTGAAAGAGGTGAGGAAAAAGGAGTGTTTTTCATTACACTCCACGTGCATCTAAGCTGTTCTGACTTGCCATAAATACACTGTAAAAAAAATAAATATTCTGTATACAAAATAATAAACTATAATATTGATTAAAGGCAATAAATTCCCCTGAAGCTAGTCAAGAGGTGATGGGCTTCAGCACATAAGAGAGACAAACAGAAGTAACAGCTTTCTGTTTGCACATTCCACTTGGATTTTATTTGTTCACCACAGCTCTAACCTCATTCTTTGACTTCAGTGGGTTCCTGTATATAATTGCATATATAACGAGTATAAAACTAGAAAACATCCAGCAATTCTCCATTGCTTAGAGATTTGGGTTGTTGTGTTTCTTTTTTTCAATCAAGCCTGGACATCTGTCTTTAACCTTTTGAGAAGGAATGAATCTTGTTGCAAGAATCATGGTGAACATATCTGCACAGCCTCTTACAGACAAACGTAGGCCAGTTCTGCCTGTTCTTCCACTCAACCAGCTGCAAATTGACTCCAAAATTAGGATATTAGCTTCAGTTCTGCATCCAGATAATGTATCCCCATTGCTTCCAATTAAGAATCAGATCTGAATGGAGAGAGAGCATGAGCCTGTTTCTGCCTGTAGTTGTATCCCAGGTATCAGCTACACCCTGACACAGGAG
Organism: Todiramphus chloris collaris; assembly: GCA_025345505.1. Lineage (NCBI taxonomy): Eukaryota > Metazoa > Chordata > Aves > Coraciiformes > Alcedinidae > Todiramphus > Todiramphus chloris. Next base: position 4,149,608 of record JANVCC010000047.1, read on the forward strand.
GTCAGACTAATGTGCCTATCAGGTTTTGAAGGGAAAAAAAAGGAAGAGGAGAAGGCAAAAGGGATGTAAAACAGAAAAAAAAAAAAAAAAAACTTGCACAGAATACTAAAGGGACTTAAAGAAAAAAAAAACAAACCAACTGCGTTCACACACACTGCATGTGTCTCCTCTGTCCATATTACCCACAACATTGGATAGTCACAGGCTTTGTATGCCTCCCCCTGCAACAACAGAAGGTAATCAGAGGTGTTGTCTCTTTAATCAGCACATAAATCTATTTAAACACAAGAGTTTGATGATACAAATACTGGAATTCAAAGACACAATCCAGCAGGGGAACTCGACAACCGTAACAAAAATCTGGTTGGCAAAGTGTCAAGACTGTAATGGAAGAGGAAGAAAACTGATATTATCAGTAACCACTGACCATGTGGTAATTTAGTTGTCCTCATTTTCTGCAGCACAGAAAAATCCCCCAGCTCTCCAGATCTTCATAAGAACTAATACGTGATTTGCAAACCGCTTTTCATGCTGTGTCTTCCGGAGTTAACCCATAAAGTCTCCCTTTAATTAGACTGTGACTTTGTCCCCTGAAGTAATTAATAATCAGTCCCAAGAAGGGCTGGACATAGTTTACTTGCAGTAGAAATACTTAACTACCAGAAAGCTTAAAAAACACATTTCACACGTCAAGCGCTACCTACACACAGCTCAATTTGTGACAAAACAGTGATTGCTCTTCTTTATCAATTGCAATCCAGACCCACCACTGTTCACAAATGCTACCAAATTGCTCAAGAAACAGTTTGGAGACCAGCTAAGTCAAGATAGGACATTTAATGTAATATTGATATACAATTGTTTACCAAAGAAACAATGTTAAAAGACTAAAATTATTGCATATTTGCAAATTAGTACTTTGGGAAACTGAATGGTTTTTTTCTTTTTAAGGAGACAATAACATAACCTGAGAAAAAAAAAAAATCCCTCCGAAATCTACTTTTAAAGGTCTGTAAAGAACTATTTACTTAGACAGATGGATAAAAAGAAAAGAAAAAAAAAACCAAACAAAAACCCCACAAAACAACAACAACAACAAACACACAAACAAAACAATTTAAAATTCAACTGAATTGGAAGCATCTAGGATATTTGTAGAGTGATTATTAATATTACTTGGTAACATTTAGCTACAGCAGAGATTTAGGGAACAAGCAGAGTAACAATTAGTCTTATTAATTAAAGTGAAATGTGTAAAACTGACTGTAGTCGTAGAAGTAGTCAACTGAAAGATTTATTTCACATAAAGGTCCCTTTGCAAACATCATTCATATGAACTCGCCTTTTTCCTCCACTCGAGGAAGAAAAAAGAGAAGCTACTCAGACTTGCTATACAAATAGAATTCCCCTAAGAAAAGACAAAAGATTCATCCCAGCATGTGGCCAATATGAACCGTGCCTGTAAATGATGTTTTGCTTCATCACAGAATCACAGAATGGTGAGCATTGGAATGGATCTCCGGAGATCATCTCATTCAACCCCACTGCTCCATCCAGCAGGGTCACCCAGAGCTGGGAGCCCAGCATCACAGTGTCCATCTGGGTCTGGAATCTCTCCTGAAAAGGAGACTCCACAACCTCTCTGGGCAGCCTGGTACAGGCTTTGACACCTTCACACCAAAGAATTTTCTCCTGTTCAGATGGAACCTCCTGCGTCCCAGTTTATGCTCCTTGTCCTGTTGCTGGACACCACTGAAAAGAGAGTGGCCCCATCCTCCTGACACCTTCCCTTTAGATATTAATATGCATGGATTTGATCCCCTCTCATTCTTCCTCAGGCTAAACAGCCCTCGGGCTCTCAGCCTTTCCTTGTCACAGATGCTCCAGTCCCCTTAGCATCTTCATAGCCTCTGCTGACCTCTCTCCAGTAGTTCCCTGTCTCTCTTGAACTGAAAAGCCCAGAACTGGACACAATACTCCAGATGTGGCCTCATCAGAGCAGAGAAGACTGGGATGAGAACATCCCTCAACCTGCTGGCCACACTCTTCTTAATGCAGCCCATGAGACCATTGGCCTTCTTGACCACCGAGGACCATAGCTGGCCCATGGTGTACTTGTTATCTACCAGAACTCCCACATCCTTCTCTACAGAGGTCAACCCCTTACCTGTATTGTTGCATGGGCATAATCCTCCTTAGGTGTAGGACCCCAAACTTGTCCTTGTTGAACTTCATTAGGTTCCTCTCTGCCCAACTCGCTAGCCTATCCAGATCTCACTGCAGAGCATTCCTACAATGTATCATTAAAATGTTGCCAGCTGGTTTGGAAAACATGTGTTAATTTAAATCACTGTGACCTGGTAGGTGGTTCATAGATGTTACTGCTGCAGAGCAATGCTAGTTCTGGATATTCCATAAGTGGTTGCTCTTGGAGAAATGCCCATGACAAACAGTGCCTGCAGAGCACTCTGATGCTGGACTCTTGTGTTGAGTGGAATACGTCCAGGCTCTCATTTATATTGAAATCAGTCGCGAGGTATCCCCATGAATACAATGTTTATCTGATTGGAGCAATAGATAGTAATTAAGCTGTATTCAATGTCTGTGCTTTCTGGCACTCTGTGCAATACAAGCCATAGATATGCTGTGAATTAAAAGTTTCAAGTCTGTTATTTCTGTTTTAGAACAGCATCTTGATTTACATTGCCCTTTCTTTACCCTTCACACATTATTCCTGTTGTTAACTATCAAATAATGAGAAACTGAGTACACCCACTTTCAACTGCAGGCTTTCGCACTTTGGTCAGATGTTTCAAACCATCCATTATAAAGCTGCTACACAGGTTTCTGTAAGTTGTATTCAGGTCAGTCCTCTTGTAGCTTGAATAAATGAACTAGAATCTGGTGTTACATAGTGTTATAGGCTCAACTCTTTCTTAGTAGCCTACAGTTAAAAAATATTTTGCACATATCTTAAGAAACCACGTATTTCAGCAAGCTGTAGACACATAGGGCAGTTTGGAAAGCGATGCCTCTTCATAGCACAGGCTTCTTGAGCAAGCCCTGCACTGCTGCTAGTAGGTGTTTAATCCGGGGACAGCATGTGTTCTGAACATGCAAATGCTTTCACACAAGAACCTGACTGTTCCTAGTGGATAGTCTGCAGGTGTGACAAGACTTACCTTCCCGTTTAGCAGTGGTGATGCATGTGTCAGCTTTTATTAAAAAAAAAAAAAATCCATAAAGCACGGGCAGCTTATGAAAACTTTTGTATTTATTCAACATTCTGCGTGCACAATCATGCTTTTTGCAATGCTGCTTTTACAAAGTAGAGCTTTTACAAAGTTGAGAGGTTTATAAAATAGAAAATGGGCATAATCTACAGGAATCTTTTAGGGTTTTTTAATGCACTTTTTATTGTTAGCATAATGGCTATTTCACTTCTTTTTTTTCAAGCTGTTTCATGCTGAGCATCCTGTTTTTCCTCTTCTAGCACAGAGTCCTCTAAGTGGGAAAACAAAATAACTCCTTTAACTCCAGTTGTTAGCAAAGCACCAGTACTACAATTACACACAGATGTATTTATAGCTGTGCATAGGCATTTGCAGGAACATGTATCTCTCACAGATGGCAAAATGTATCCATTCTCCTTTTTGCCATGTCATCATCCTAAAAGGTGATAATTAGAATTATTTCCAAGTTTGGATTTAAATAACATTATGATTAATTATGGACTGTTCATTCTCACCATATTTTGACATTTCTCTCATTAGCCTTGTATTCCATGAACAAAGTAGTATGACTGAATTATCATTAATAACTCTAAATAGAAAAAAAATCCTAATCTGTACACTGGATGTGTCAAATTGATGTATCAATTTTTTTTTTTTTTCACTTTCTGAACTATTCCATCTTTCAGAATTAATGTAATTATGCACCTTCTTTCAGAATAAAAAGCAAGCTATTTGGAGCTCTGCCAAGAGCAAATATAGCTCTTTAGGAGCCCTGAACAGTAATAGGGTGTGATGAAAAGTTAAAGCACACACAGCTTGCTGAAGAAAAGCATTTTCTGCTTAAAATGATGAAGGGGGTGGCATTCTTTAACTATAAAAGATCAAGCATTACAAAGTGCAGGAGTCCTGTGTAAGGTCTTTAGATCAATGTGATCATTACAGACATTTTCATGCTTCTACTCCTTGGAAGTATTTCAAACCTTTTCATTTGTAGCTTCTGCACATAATAATCTGCATGGGACAAATATGTTTTTCAAACAATTTTTTTAAAAGGTGTTCAGTTCAACAACTTTAATATCAAAGCCGACCTGTGACAACACTTCCTCCCCTAGATAGATCGTGTCTATGGTGGACCCACCTCACAGACACATTCTGGGTTCACACTGCCTACGAATTGCATTGCAATGAATGAATTATAGAGAAATCCCCAAGTGCTTATGTTCCCTTAGGGTGATTTGGTTGCACTGCCCATTGGTGGAAAAAAGATGAAGTCTGGGAACAGACTGGTCTCCCTTATGGTGCATTTATTCAGCCTGGTGGCTGAAAACATGGGAAAAGACTGAGAAGAAAAGGACTGAAGCAGAAATGGTGTCCTGCTGAGAAATGTGGAGCCCTTATTTATTCTTCTATTACATATCAGTGGTAAGCCAGTCAAAATATAACAGAAGTTAAAAAGTTAAACTATGATCAGGAACTGTCCTAGCTGTGGGTGCAGGAAGTTTTTAGGTATTGTCTCTTAGAGAATGGGTGTGCTTGTTCCATGGAACCAGGTGTCACCAAAACCTGGTTTTGTGAGTGATGGAAAGTTCAGAAAGGTAAGACTAACAAAAAACCCACCACCAACAACAACACCAAATTCCATCTCCAGAGTTGTTATTTTTTGAAATACTGTGAGGTATCAGCATATAAGGAGTTTGGCCGGAGCAGGTTTCAGGGCAGGTTGGTCAGGGTAGATTTTCATCCTGACTCTTGCAGGCTGCCTAGGACCCCAACAGGCAACTTAACAGGACTTGTGCAGTCTGCCGTGGCCCTCTTCAATGGTGGCTTTGTTCAAAAATCATTCCTTGAGACCTTCTCACCAAATTGCAGTAGTATTTCCTATTACAGGATCTTCACTTCACTGTAGTTTATAAATAAATAGCTGTAATGATCTGGGAAATTTTTCTATTTGACACCTATAAATTGCTTAGTATTGACAACTCGTTATAGGTAACAGACAGATTAAAAACCAAGAATCCCCACATTGCCAGTTTTTGCTTTCTTTGTGGCTTTTTAATTACATTTAGAATGCAGTTCCAAGATCTAGTGAGAAACCATAAACAACAATATTCATTAAACCTTGACAGTCTCACATTTAAATGGAAGCAATCCCTTGAGCAACAAAACACACCACCAAATCACATCAAAGAAAAGTGCCTCGTACGTATAAGACTACAAGGTAGGAAGGTGAATCTCTTGATAAAAAATATAGAAACCTACACAGCAAGAAGGCAATTTGTACAAAAACAACAACAACAACAACAACAAAAAGGAGTTAAAGCCAGAAGCGGTAAGCTTTTTGGAGTAAGAGGGAGAGTTAGAGATGCAAAAAAAGAAACATGCACAGAGATATAAATATCCTGCACACCGTAGCTGAGTGTGACAGAAGTTCAAAGCCCTGTTGGTGGGGAAAAGCAGGCAGAGAATTTTGCCCACATTTTGGAATGTCTAGTGTAGATATGTGCATGTGCTTTTGTGCCACCAACCTACAGACAAGGATATTTTGATTAGAAAATTTTTATAGGCACTTTATTTGTTTAAGCCTCATTTTTATTTCTTCCTGGAGGCTTAAATAGTACAAAATTCCTGGAGGCTTATTCAACACGAAAATTTCATACCCTTGGGAAGGTTATGCTGGAGTTAAAGATATTCCTGGGCAGAAATACCAAATCAGAAGAAATGTCCAGCCCTTTACTTCTCAAAAAAAAAACCAACCCCAGGACTCCAATGCATGGGGAGAGAAAAAAAGTTCATCATTCAGGAATTGAAGAATTATTCAGGAAGAGGATTGATCTGATCCAGGATATCATCCAATAGGAAAAGCATGGCTATATGTTTCAATATGACATTATCCCTGTCTTCCTTCCCCACTAAAACCTAGCTTGTCCTTCATAAAATGAAAATAGCAGCCATATTCTAAACAATAAAAGCAGGATGTCCTTCCCACAGAAAAAAAAATCCCACAGGTCATAAACCTGAGCAACTCACAGCAGAAGGCTAAAACTTTTACACGTGCATGAAGGGAGGCCAGACAAACATATTAAAAAAAAAAAAAAAAAATTCAAAAACAAGTTAACAAAAGCAAAACAAAAAGTGAAATCCAGTGAGCTGTAATATTTGGAGCCTTGTTCTTGAGGCATCTGGAAATGGTTACTGCTGTCAACAATAATACTTCACTAGCTGGGTGTTTGGTTTTTCCTGAGCTCACTGTAGGTATGTCCTCATGGAGCTCAGTGCCACCACTGAGGTGACCACACTCTGCCTGACCGGCTGATTGCCCCCACTAGAAGAACCTGTGGTTAGTACTGAAAATTTCTGTTTCATCCTCATCTTCCTGTCTCCTTCCTGCAATGTTCACTGCTGTAGGCTTAGAAGGTAAAGCAGCCAAATAAGCTCCAGAAAGAATTGCTGTGTCTCTGCCCTGGGACTAGGCAGCCGATCTGTAAGTGAGCATCAGCAGGTTATAGTGAAGTGCTCTGAGGGTTCAGCTGCCCATGCAAACCAGTTCCAGCATGGTTCTGTGCAGCTTTGGCTGTACACAACAGCTGAGCTAATACTGATAGCTAGTCTAAAACTAGCTCTGAGGAGCATTTATCTCACTTTAAAAAGGCTCTTTTCAGCTTCTCTATGACTTTTTTTACCTCAAGAGTATTGTGCAGATAAACAAGTTGAAGATGATGGTGCGCTCAGGCACTGGAGCAATAGAGACCAAGCTAATATCTTCTTTATTTGCTTTCCATTGTCTTCTTACACTACCTTCTTATCTTGATGGAGCTTTGCGCTGCAAATCTTTTCTTTTACCTATCTTTGTTACTGGATTTGGTTTGGTATGTGAACATACTACAGAACCTACACAGCTGGCACCAAACAGAAAAAAAATCTTCTACAAGCTCCACTGCCCTCTACCAGGACAACTACCCTCTGGCTTTGGAATCAACTTCAGATTTTTTTTTTTTTTTTAAAGAAGGGGGAGAATCTTTCCCTTCTTTTTTTTTTATTTCCTCCTGAGCCCAAGTGGCACTTGTGAAGATTAGTATGAGTACAAAAAATTCAATTTACCAATGCAAACGTGTTCAAATTTTTGCTTCAAGTCTCAATACTCATGCATGGCTGAGAATGACAAATGAACAACATAAAAGGCATTTCAATTATACATAACAGATAACCAAACATTGTTTATGGAAAATGTGTTTAGTGGGAATAATAGACAGGTAGATACAAAACAGATTGAGAACAAAATGCTCTTTGTTGATTTTCTGTCACACTACACTAATGAAGCATTCAATAAAAGCATGCTATAGACTAATTAGTCAAAAATGCCTGAAGAAATGTTCGTTCCCTTAAGTTTCTACTATGTGCCTAAAACAAAAGCTGAATATGAATGCTTTAAAAGAGAAAAGCAAGAGACAAAGTTGTTATATTGTTTGTCTCTGTTCTTTTGATGACAAAAATGATAAGTATGTTATTTCAGACAGTAATCATTTCACACTAAACAGGATATGAAAAGTACACAAACAGCACTTTAAAAATCACCTGATTCATAAAGCTAGAAACGAAATGTAAAAAAAAAAAATGTCAATTTTAAAAAGTCTAAGTAAAAGGAAAAAAAAAAAAAAAGAGAGACCCCACAGATATCAATGCATGTAGAGACTATCCAGATAAATTGTTCCTAAAAATGCATTTGGACAATGCTTTTGTTTTATCCAGTAGTGATATGTAAGGTCATTAGAAAAAGTCAATGAACACATTTCAGCAGTAACAGCACCTTCACCTGCCTGTCTGTTTGGATTTAAGTAGTATCAAAATTGCATGGGCTGTCTTTGACATTCCAGTGATCCCATTTACCCAGTCACTGGGTTAGAGGTGTTTTAACACTAAGAGGTTCATACTTTAAATCGCACTATTCCTTTCCCTAATGTTTTCTCTCCCATTCATCTAACTCTATTGTCAAAGTTTCCCATATAAAGATAAAACAGAATTTACAGAACAAGAGGTGGTACAGGTGATCAGGTTAACTGCAGCTACAAACCTAAGACTGTAGGGATGCTGTCTCAGCCTGAGATGAAGTCTTCACATACTCTATCACCAGCCTTCTACACAAAGGGAAAAGGAAGAAAAATAAAAGGAACACTTCAACGTGCTTTATCAAAGGATTATGCTTTTCCCCCTTCCTGCCTCCTGCGCCCTACTGACAGACATTCTCCTGCTCTTGCCCTCAGACAGTCCCACTGAGGGCCCTGGGTCTCAAGATGTTTCTGAGAGCAAGATAAGAAAGAAGAAAAGTGAAACAGAAGTAACCTCTCAATCTATGAATAATCAGAGATTTCAAAAGAGATTTGAATAAATTGACAAACTACTGTCTTGAAAGTGTAGTCTTTTAGTAATATTTTTCTCTGCCATTACCCTTATTCCTTTGCATATTTTTGTTAGTTTTAATTGGTGTAAAAGGCATTAGTATATCTTCTCCTACATAGAGAGAAAGCACAAAGGTATAAAATTTTATTTAGATATTTAGGTTTCTTTAGAGATTCTTTTAAAATGAGAAATAAAAAGTCAAATATAATACTAAATTTCAAATAAAGAAATTTTTCATGTGGCATTGATAGTGATCTTATGAAAATTATTTGTCCATTTATGAGGTTTTTTAAAAATTTAACTGCACTATCTAAACATGAAATTTCTGCTTCTTAATAGCAAACTAGAAGACCCAGTCAACAGATTGTCCCCTTACATGAAATACTGTTTTGCTGTCCTTACTGTGATGCATGTTTTACAGCTAAGAAATAAAACACAGCTTCCCCATCAGGCAGTGAACGGTAAAAGAAGATATCCCACAGAAGACTTCAGATCAAAAGCCACCTCATCTGTGCCACAGTCTGCAATGAGCAATGCTTATCATAGACAAGGTTAGAAGGAGTAGGAGAAAGTACTCCTGACTTGTAGGAGGTTTTGCAAGAGCAGAATGAGAAGTCCTAGATACTGCCTTTCTAAGGTATTGGGTCCTCCTGAACTTTGAAAGACTAGACCTGTCAAAAAACTCTACACTGTATGTATCTTGAAGCTTTTAATGGTTTTATGTTCATAGAATTCTTTACCATATTTAGTTGGTTTTTAACAAGTAGAATGATAGAGTCACAAAGAGTCATAAAGAGTCATAGAGTCATAGAGAGTCATAGTCATTGAGTCAGAGAGTCAGAGAGACTCAGAGTCAACATGTCATAGAGTCATAATCATGAGGTCAGACAGTCAGACAGTCATAGAGAGTCATAGAGTCATATAGAGTCAGAAAGTGAGAGTCAGAGAGTTGGTGAGTCAGAGTCTGACAGAGTCTGAGAGAGTCTGAGTGTGAGAGTCTATGAGAGTCAGTCTGAGTCGGAGAGTTAGAAAGAGTCAGTCAGAGAGTTGGAAAGAGTCAGTCAGAGAGTTGGAAAGAGTCAGAGTGTCAGATAGACAGAGGGAGTCAGAGAGAGTCAGAGAGAACAGTAACAAGGAAAGAAAAAGGAGTATGATCCTAGACAACAAATCACACTTAATAAAACCTACATTCCTTCTGAACATTCCCATTCACACTTTTGAAGAAATTAATATATTTTTCACAAGATTCCTAAATTCTCCTGGTATACTATTGACTAAATGCACTGAACATCTGTAGAAAATGTTTCAGTCACCTTGAACATCATCATTTGAGCAATGGCGTGTGAAAACTGCCTCTCAGGGCAAAAGCAATGCCAGCTTTTCCTTTTAAAACTTTCCTGATCTTTCACATTGAATAACAATTCTATACCTAAAGCACTTGCACTGACAAAACACAAAAATAGAAAATCCAAGTATTTAAAAATGAGTAAATATTAACATTAAATGAGACCATGGAACTGCAGTTAACCCTTACGTGTGATGAGTCTAATGCACTCCTTAATTATGCTTTTGTAGGCTTTAGCAAAACTTCTTATGCAACTCCTTCTGGAAATAAATTGAAGTGTACAAAAAATGTTCTGTTGTAATAGTTTGCATTAACACACACAAGGCATCTGAAATGAAAAGCCATCTAGATCAAAAGTGGACTTTTGTGACATTTGGGTGGACAACATTAGCTGCACGGACTGACAGCAGAGATTGACTGCTCTTAACCTCAGAGGAAAGTAAGAGGATGAGAAAATTAGGTCTCTGAAAAATGTCTAGAAGAGACCATGGTCACACAGCCATCCTTACCTCTCTCACCTTCTTTTATTACTCTTTCCAGCTTGCCCTGGTCATGCCACCCACACACTCACCCTGCACAGGCTGCTGTTTCATGGTTCTGTCCTGTCCCATACCTCAGCAAACAAGGAAACACCAAATGGGAAGCCTCCAGCTCTCCTTCTTCTTTTGTCCTTCCTCCAATACACTAGATACACTTACTTACTGAAAGAAAATAATGGCACTACCTTTGATATTACTGCAAGTGCTTTTGAATTATGACAAATCAATCTTCCCAGGGGTCAGGCACAATAACCAGACATTTATGGTCAACAGTGTTCAGCTGCGAGGCGCTGGCAATCAAGGAAGAGGTGATGGCTGGAGACAAAAGCTCACCAGTGTTATACCTTGGGCTTCTTTACCTACCCCAAATTCATCCAAAAAATTATTTACTGGCATTTTAATACCAGCTGTTATCTTCACACCTACTTTTTTTCAGTGTGCAAGATAAAACATGCTAACATGTGAAAAAGTTGGGTGAATCTTTGGTTGGAGCTTTGTTTGACCATAGGGCACTGCCTCGGGGATTAATTCATTACCAGTGTGCCTCCAGTAATGCTGTAAAACTTAATTTTCTATCATAGTCCCTATTTGCCGAGTCACTGAAAAAGAACAAGTAACATCTTTGTGCAAATACTGGATTAATAGCAATAAAATTGCAAATATCCACATATTCTTAACTTACCAATCACAATTAGGCCGTCTTCTGCTTAAGGAAAAAATGTTCTCCTGTGAACGTCTTCTCTAGCCATCATTCCCCAAGAGACTTTTGTTTTCTGATGATAGAGTAGCCTGATTTCTGCAAAGCTCTGAGTTCACATAGATGCTGAGAATGGTGTGGAATGAACATATGACCTAAAAGTTTTATTTTTAAGCAATAGTCAGGTGGCAAGCTAAAGATGAAGGCAGCTGACTTTTGCTTACTTGTTTTGATAAAGGTAATGGCTACAGAATCTGAGACTTTAGTAAGTATTTAATATAGCTAATAAACTACAGATGATATATTCCCTGCCTACTGGATGGAAAAATTTTGTATACCATGGAAATAGCATTTTCTGGTTTTCCTGGCCCATCTGAGGTCCCAGTGTTCATGCACTGCTCTTCTAGTCAACTCCACTGATGATGGCTCCTCCTTGAAAGTCTGGACTATTTACAGAGCTCATCACTGCTGCAATTTCTAGATCTCTTTCTCTCTTCACAAGCTGTAAAAGTACTGTTTATTTCCTGGTGTGCTCTTCAGAATTGAAACACAGTGGGATGAAAGCATACGCAACACAAGTATTAAACTGGCTATAGTTCTCTAAGCACAGAACTGGTAAAATCATTGAGAAAAGTTTGTCAGGTGATAAGATCCTTCTTTAATTACTGTTCATTTTCAACCTTCAAACTAGAATTGTCTACTGATTTCATGGCTCAATAAATAGAATAAATTTCATGCAGTGTGATAATAGGGATTTTTTTTTATTTGTGGCATGCAGTTCTAGCTGCTTTTTCATTGTAATTCATTAGAGTACATCTGGTTTACATAGTAATATTTTATTAAAATAATAGATTTAATAACTCCTGGCCTCTGTCTGACATGTCCTTTTATCTTTACATACCTTCCCTTCACAAAATAAAGCAGGAAATTTGTGCATTAACATTAGAAAAATGGATCTGCCTAAAATTATAGTGGTTTGTGCTAACATAGGAAGTTTGTTTGCATTTTAATTTATTTCTTACCTCTGATTCCCTCTCTAAATGCTCACAGTGCCTTCCAGAATGAATCTCTGAATACCAGCCTTCCTATTTCTTGCCATTATGCATCCTCAAACATTCACCACATGTTTAACCATGGCATCATACTGCGCAGCAGGAAGAACCAGGTCAAAAGTGCAGTAAATGCGTCTAAAGCTTTTTTAATGCTGCAGCTTTGCTCTTAATGTGTCTCCTGGATGCACATTTCTGTTTATACTGTTAAGAATATGATTCTGCTTTTGGGCATTGCTATTTAACCAATGTTTAATAAATCCTAATGTGAATTCTTTCCCTAAGGTAACTAATTTATGATATTCCTCTCTATTTGTTTCTGTAACAGAAACTACCAGCTCTTCATGAAATATTTTTAAAAGCTCAGTACATTTTTTTACCTTCATGATCTGAATTACAGTACTGCATAATGATCACTTGAATTCATCCAGACTAGTACAATCAGACCTTGGTGCTGCCAAGTTCTCTCTGCCTTGTTAACTTTTCAGTTCTAAACTAAGGGTGCCAGATGCATCTTCAGTAGGGGTCTTAGACTGAAAAACAGCGTCATGATCCCCTTGATGGGTAGTGAACATCCTATGACATCTTGACCTTCTACCTGAGTGTTTAAACACTATAATATGGACGATCATCTTTTAGTAAATTGAATCCTTGATTTACAGTCTGCCACTTATTAGGAGGAGAGGTTATAAAGATCAGGAGTAGCCTAAAGGGTAATACTGCTGAAACACAGAATATTTTCCCTTTGACTGGGCATTTTTCTTTTTTTTTTTTTTCCTTATAAATGCTTTCAGAGACAATGGATGATTTATCTCAAAGTGACCCTAAATCAAGGTTATGCCAATGAGACAACTGTCTTCCTCCTTGATTTAGATGTTCCAGTCTTTCCTTTACGCAAAGACCATGTTGGCTTCATTTCCTTTATAAGTAATCTTGCTCCCAGAGCTACCAGCACACTGACTGACAAGTTGTTTCACTAGCAGGTAAGTGGAGGTTTACTAAATCTATCTAACACTGATAAATCCTGCTGGGAGAAAGTAGTGAAAGATGTAGTGCTGTGTTGTATTTCTAATGTTCCCTAAAATCTTTCATCTTACAATCATTCATCTCTAAAGCAAAATTCTGGCAGGGAGTTTACCCCTCTTTTATGAAGTTGGAGTAAGATTCTCCTCTTTGCTACCAGAAGTTAAGCTATATAGTAGGAAAGCTTCTGCTGAAATACTTATCTTTTGGATACTCCTTTCTCTGCTTCATCTCATTTTTTTCACTGCACCAGCCAGAGGTAACACATCTCTCAGAGACTTTCTAACTGGTCATCAATTAGTCTTCTTCAGGATCTGGACTGGGAATTATGCTAGACCTCCCAGGCACAGCTCTGAAGCATTCACTCTGCTGCAGAGAGACTGAATTATCTTCTCACTTCCTCTTGTGTAAATACTGAGCAATTCCATTGATCTACCTGATATGATTCTAGATTTCAGGAGTATAACTGGCAGAAGACTATGTGGTTCAGTGCACTCTAGCTGCCAGTGCTCTTAGATACTTAATCCTGTGTCAGTTTGCAGCACACAGCAAAGGCGGAGAACAGGAGAGGTCTTTGTCCTTGAAGGAGGGAACCACAAGGAAAATTGGAGCAGAATAAATGCCCATATTTAACACATGTTGTTGTAGATACCTAAACTAATATTTATCCTCAAACTCTCCTTTTAGAAATACTTCAGAGCAGAAGCAGAAGCCAAATGGCACCACATACACGCACACATATACACATGTAGTTCTGTGATACCTGGGCAGAAATGTAAATATCTGTTCTATCACAGAACAGATGTGGGGCTACACAGCCTAATTAATGAATGGAAAAGACAACCTAGAATGACTTAATTCAAGGTATTTTCATGAACCTCCCACACCTCTCCAGAGGTGGGTTTGGATGACAGCACACTTTTTCCATTGAGATTTTGTCTACTACACATAACAGAAGCTGTGCCAGCACTGGATGCCAACACGCAACTAAGCTAAAGATTTATGTGGCCACTATTCCATATGCAAGCAGATTTTTATACAGAATTTTGATCTGATTCTTCCCACATTTGTTTTTGTACTCATTATTTCTCCCTCCCAGACAGATGGGTCTGAAGATGGTACTGAAAAGACACTTTTCAAAGAGACACCTATAGATTTCCCAAAGAAAGTAATCATCTGTTGAATTCATTTTTTAAACATTGTCTTACTTTTTAGCATAAAGAGGTGTAAATATATTATCTCAGTGCTGAGATAAAAAGCACAATAATACTTTTAAGTAGCTCTCGGGAAAGAAGATCCTGTATTTTTCATGCAATATTTTTAAAGAAAACATACCTGGGTTTACAAGACAGTGCACTTGTAAAACATACCTGGGTTTTCAAGACAGTGCACTTAAGCAGCAGGGCTGTGCTATAAATCCACACCCACATTTTCTGTCATGTAAAAATGTAACATAGTATTCTCTAATGGTTCCATGTACTTTAACTATTGTTTGCTTTCAGATACTGGAGCAATCACAGACAGATAAAAAGATGGGTGGCTCCTAAAAAAACACCTAGGGAGGCTGCTTTCTTTAGAGTAGAAACACAGAACTTCTTCAAGAAACAGTTAATGCTTTTCTGTACAGGACATTTCCTTGATGCTTGTTGATAACAACATTTCTGTGATGACACTATTAGTGGCAAACATAATGATTTACTGGAAAAAATAAGAACAGAATAGTGGCCTCAGAAATGTCACTTGAAGGCCTCTTGATTGATTTTCACAATGATCTCAGAGAACTATTTGTTCTGTTATTTTTTATTCCTTGTAGAAAGATATAAATAGCCTTAAAATTAATTTATTCTGGAAGCAAATACCAAATAGTAGTGTAATAAAAGCAGACTATGAAGTCCGGAGCACAGTAACTAATGTTTCAAAAAAAACATGAATCAGTCTACTACAACCTTAATAAAGAACTACATATTTAGGAGGCACTGATCATTGTGGATTGTCCCTGAGTCATTCCAATGGATTAAGACTAATCTATTAGAGTGAAGGATGTGACCAAAGAGCATAAGCATATCACTTCCCAAGCAATTACCTGCATTGGGTGCAGCAGGATTGTTGGGTTGGGGTTTTTTTTTCCCTTAGGTAGATTATGTTGTTACAGATTGCAATAGACTAAAAATTATATTTCTTAACATATCACAACTTTACAAAGCAACAGCAGCTTTATGGAGAGTGTGCTTTAAAGAAACCCCAAGCTCTCATCATCACATACATTGTCCAGATACAAGGACAAGGTAAAACCTTCACTGAATTTCATTCCTTTGGCTGATAGCTGTGTATTAAATGACCTGTAAAAGTTCCCCCTCCCCAGGGCACGGTGTGCTGCCTGCACCAGTGGGAAGGCCCCTCCAAAATGCAAGTACCGGGAAGAGAAGCAAAACACCAATTGGAAGAGCATTGGTGCATTTACAGCCCTGGATCTTCCACAAGTTCTAGTTTTTCTCTCATTTCCAGTAAGATGTCCACACACGTGATACGAAGAGGGTTATCTCACTAATGGCTTTCTTCTCATTTTTTTTTATTGCCTCCTTATAACGAAAACTTTTTTATATAACCACCAACATTTTATCATCTTTTTTTTTTTTTTAAACTTCCAGATACTTGAGATAACAGCATAGCTTACAGTCTCAGCAATTGTCTGTGAAAAAATGATACTGCCACAAGGAGATAATCACTTAGAAAACATTTCCTGACTTTTCAGTTTTAATTTTTTTTTCTCACTGCCACTGTAATGACTCTTGTCATTTCATTCAGAAACATCCTAAATAATTGTTTTCCTCTTTGCTATTGCAAAGATGTTTTTTTAAGTATATTGAGAACTCAGTCTATCTTTTATTAATCATACTTACTTTTCTTGCTGTCAGTATCTTTGCTGAAACACCCAGCACTATGCATGTTTTGAATGAAGCTATGTTAGTGTCATATAGACATAAGTAGTCCTGGCCAATAGGTTTCCACATAGCTTAGATTCTTTATCGCATTTTGTTGTTGTTGGCCACAAAATCATGGAATATTGAATATATCCAACCTTAAAAACAAATGAGAAAACCTTTTCTGAAGGTGACATTTTTCCTTACTCATAATGCAAAACTATAATTGTGCTATTTCAATGCTGATCTTAAGGGGAATAAACCCATCTTTCAATTTTCTCCATCTGTATTCTTTGCAAGACATCCAGTCTGTCCAGCTTCTGATCTGGTCAGAAAATTCTTCTTATACAGTTTCCAAAGTCAGGAAAAAAAATCAGTATATAGAATTCTCTTCAACCTATAGATATATATCTGACATTCAAAATGTCAGCAAGTCTGGTTTGCAGCCCAGTTTCACTCTAGAGACATTGCTTATACAGAAGCCAGAGTTAAAATCATGTGGGAAATATTTTACTAATAGTTAACCGAGATGGTATATGGCTTTAGATGCCACAATATTTTTTTCTGTATTTAGCTTGCATCCCCTTGTTTTGTCTCTTTGTTTCTTTCTTCACAAAGTACTGTCTCTAACAGTGTGAAGTTATTTCTAAGAAAGTAGTAGATATTGAAACAATATGAGACATATATTCATTATTCTGATGCAGTAAATCTCCAAAACTTATGGCAGTGTCCACCCTTACACAGCAAACATTTATCTAGGTCTGATGTCAGTTCATGAACTTGAGATTAGGCTATGTAATGTTATATAGTGTCCACACATGGGAGGAACAGAAGAGCTGCAATCAGTCATCAATACCTGGCTATCCCTATTCTGTTGAACACTAGGGGGAGATGAAAGCAAAAGAATGTTATCTAATAGATTATGGATACTAATTGGAGTAATTTATAAGATGAAACACCACATGTCAAGTATCTTAACTTTTCTTCCTAGTTTCCACATGCCCTTATTTGATATTGTTTTACCTAGACTGTAATTTTAAAGAACGTGGGAAAAAAAATACTTAGAAGGAAAAGAGATGTGCTTATATCAATACCACACTCAATGTAATTCTGTATTTAATTATTTTTTCTTATGACATAAGAGTTATTACAGAGTGCACTGTCAGCAAGTTTGCTAATGATACCAAACTGGGAGGAGTGGCTGACACACCAGCAGGCTGTGCTGCCACCCAGAGAGACCTGCACACGCTGGAGAGCTGGGCAGGGGGAAATTCAATGGAATATAACGAGGGCAAGGGTAGAGTCTGGCATCTGGGAAAGAACCCCAGGAACCAGCATAGGCTGGGGACTGACCTGTTGGAGAGCAGTGTAGGGGAAAGGGACCTGGGGTCCTGGTGGGCAGCAGGATGGCCATGAGCCAGCAATGTGCCCTCGAGGCCAAGAAGGCCAATGGCACCCTGGGGTGTATCAGAAGGGGTGTGGCCCCTCTACTCTGCCCTGGTGAGACCTCGTTTGGAATATTGTGTCCAGTTCTGGGCCCTTCAGGTTAAGAAAGACAGGGAACTGCTTGAGAGAGTCCAGCTTGGAGCCACAGAGATGATGAAGGGAGTGGAACACCTGCCTTATGACGAAAAGCTGGGAGCTGCATCTCTCTAGCTTGGAAGAGACTGAGGGGTGACCTCATGAATGTTTATAAATATGTGAAGGGCAAGTGTCAGGAGGATGGAGCCAGGGTCTTCTATGTTATGTCCAACGATAGAACAAAGGGCAACAGGTGTAAGCTGGAGCATAAGAGGTTCCACAGAAAAATAAGGAAAAACTTTCACTGTGAATGTCATGGAGCGCTGGAACAGGCTGCCCAGAGAGGTTGTGGAGTCTTCTTCTCTGGAGACATTTAAAACCCACCTGGATGCTTTCCTGTCTGACCTGCTCTAGGTGGACCTTCTCTGGCAGGGGAGTTGGACTAGGTGATCTTTCAAGGTACCTTCCAATACC
Source organism: Todiramphus chloris collaris (assembly GCA_025345505.1). NCBI lineage: Eukaryota > Metazoa > Chordata > Aves > Coraciiformes > Alcedinidae > Todiramphus > Todiramphus chloris. The sequence continues at coordinate 4,167,804 of JANVCC010000047.1, forward strand.
TAATGTTCTGTGATTCTGTGATATGTTTAGTTCAATGAGAAGATAGAGGGTTTAGCAACAAAGCAATGAAATGCGAGCACAGAGTTCAGCTCTCTCACTGTTCCCTGAACGCACACACAATACTTTTTTCTAGCGTGTACCTACAGCAGCAAGCAGGGGAAACTCATCTTTTTGAAAGACCTTCCCTGAAAGGGGTCTTTTTGTTAGACCTAAAGGCAAGCAACTGAGACTGTTCACATTCAGAACAGGATGAAAATGAATTCTGTCACTCTTTTGTCATCAGGAGAACCAAGCTGAATGGATTACCATGTGCCATGACACCCAAGGTACTTCTATTTAATCCAATGAGAGTTTATATACTGGATAGCTTTGGGGATGAAATGCTACTGATAATGACATCAGAAGGCATGTGTCAATACATTGGAGTCTTTTTTGAACTGAGAAAAGGTCATGGTATTTCAAGTGACAAATAAGTACCTCTGTATACACTGAATGGATTCTGAAGTAGACTGTATATACTGTGTCTGAAACACAAAACACTTGTTCTTTACCTTCCTAATTAATTACTTTTTAAGAGATACATAGATAAATAGATAGACAGATAGAAGGAAAAGGAAGTAATGCATTTCCTGGTTCTAGAAGTGAATCATTGCATCTACATACCTGACTAATTATCTCAGCTGCTTTGTGCAGTACAAAAGCAGAAGAGATTACTCAATACCCTTTCAGTTTTTACTTATTGCCAGCTGTTTACAGAGCAAATACAGTTTGGGGTCTCTTAGCAAGGGCAGGCATGGTTTTCCAGGAAAAAAAATTAATAGATGCAAAAAAGCTGGGAAAGTATACAGTATTTACAGTACATAATTTCCTTACCATATCTTGTCACTATAGTTTACAGCTGAAATTACTTGTCTTGCTATTACAGCTGACAAGGCCAGTTTATTTAACACTCTGGGATTGAGGTAACTGTGTGTGTTTACTTAATGAATAAATTTTTCAGAATAAAAAAAAAAATAATAATGAAGTGCAGACCTATTAATCCCAGACTTTTCAGGTCCTAAGTCATTGCATTTCTACTGTAGAGAAAATTGAATTTTTGTAATCAACAGGCACTGGGCACACAGGAGAGAATTATGTTTTTTGTCCAAGGCCAATCCTGCCTGGTGCTGGGAGCCCCCAGCACCCATGGCAGCATTCTCAGCCTTGTCACAAGCTGAAGTACTGGGGCTGGCTTTTAGCTGTGCAATATATAACAGCATGAACACACTTTTAAAGTGCCAGAGTGTTGTAAAGAGCCAAACCATAAACACAGTGAATGAATATAATTGACACGTAATCCAAATTCTGGGTAATCTGAACTCTATTTGTTCCCTAAATCTGTACAATATTGTCAGTATAGTTTCTGGTCCTGGCTTCCAGTCTTGCAGTTCCCTGCTTCAACTTGCTTTAGGTAACTACAAATCAAATAGAAATTTCTGATAGCATTACAAATATATGCAATTTTTAGTGCCTTCACTATTGTCATCAGCTCATTGCCCATTAAAGCAGCTCAGGGGACTGCCTCTTTCTAGATAAATGATGTTTCTGAATATCCAATGCTACTGAGCTGTTGATTTCTCCCTTCAGGACCTAATTTAAACATGAAAAAGAATGAGTTGAGGTTTTTTGCAGTTTTTGTGATACAGCCACATTTGCAAATGTGTTTCAAACTTTTTAAGTCTTTGCCTTTTTTGCTGTTTATTGTTTTTGACTGTTCTACATTTCTTGCTACAGCCAGGCAAACTTAGTCTGTGTATGACCTCAAAAAAGGTAAAATGCAAATAGTTCAGCCATTGCCAGGGGGAGAAAAAAATTGCAGTATAAGGCACTTTTTTATTCTTAAATTGCTGTGTACTGTTTTTCACATTTCTGACACAGACACTAGCTGTGAAAGGGTGGTGTTGGTGATTGGTACAAACCCTTCACCTGGACAATACAGTGACGAAGCAAACAGGCTGGGTATTGACAGTACAGAGGAAATCAGTTGCATCCAAGCTGTCTCTGGTAGTGCAAACACCATAGGAGAGTGAACTTTTTTTTCACCTGATGATTATTTATAGCTTTCTGTGACATGACCTTGGCTCTAATTTCTATAGCCAGTGAAACTATCCATCCAAGCTCCAAAGTGTCTTCTTTTTCCTTTAGCTTTTATGACATGCTGAGGTTACTCATCGTCTTCACAACATCTTTACATCCCATGTGCATTCTGTCTGTCCTACACTGCTTGGAAGTGTTAAACTACTTCACTCACACTAGCATGTAGATCTGTAGAAGTGAAAGAATCCTGCGAACGTGGGACATATACTGTACGATATAATGTGTATTGCATAAATCAAGCACTGACTTTACTACCTGTCTACAGTACTGTATACACAGATATTTCTGCCTGGGAGGTCTGAGACCAAAGTATGACTGTGCACCGCACTGAAGCATGAGAAAAGGACATAATCAGCAAGATTCTTGATGGAACACTAATAAAATAGCATGCAATAGCCACTTGTACATGTTGAAATGAGAATCTCTGAAATAAGAATGTGTTTTTCTGGTTTTCTATTAACTGTTTGAAAACAACAGTAAGTGGTGTAAGGTAACTGCACTAAAGGCCTTATAAATTCTTTCTTATATGGTCAAGACCACGGTGGATGGGGCTTTGAGCAACCTAGTCTAGTGGGGGGTGTCTCTGCCACATGGCAGGTCTCTTCCATCCCAAACCATTCTATGATTCTCTGCTTTAACCAAATGCTGTACTTAATATGAATATACTGTAAAATTATAAGCAGCAGATGTACTATTATCATGCCATTCATAATACTATATATTTCCAGTCAAGGAAACTTCATGTTTGTCAGGCAGATTATTTCAGCAATATGACTTTATCAGCAAAGAAACATTATTGAAAAACAGTTGTGAGAAAATAGTGGCTTAAAAGCATTTTTGCCAACCAATTGTCTTGTTTAAATCCCATTGAAATGAGGCTTTGCCTGAAGTGTCCACATTGACTTTCTCTTAAGAGAAAAAATTAGGTTGTTAAACAGATTGCTAGATTAGAAATCATAAAACTTAAATGTGACAGTAGCTCTGGGTGGGAACAGGAAACTTTAGAAAGATATCGCTCTTATCCTTGTTAGTAACTCCTACCTTCACGTACTGACAGATGTTGATGTCTTTGGGAATACCCACACAGTGCTGCAGTGCAATAGAGTTCATTTATTCCACTACACAGACTTTGTTTTCAGGTAAGTATGAGTATTCTCTTGAAACCTTTCTCTTAAGGGAGCTTGTTTCATTTGAATTCATGGCAGCTGGTGGTCCAAGTCTCAGCATTCTTCCCCACAAGTAGCACCTGACTGGCAATCTCAGCAGGTAACAACAAGACCAGGACAGAGACCTGTTTTCTATTGAATAGTGGCCAAACACACTCAACTACTTTAAGGTTAACCCCATTCATTCAATCAGCAGTACAACTGTCCCCATTACTGACATCTGCAGAGAACATTGTTTGTATACAAAATAATTAAAACTTTTTACTCCTCCCTTTGAAATAGTATCTGGGTGCGTTCAGCAACCCTGATGATGAACAAATGTCCCCAGGAATTCCAAGACTTACTGATATGAAAGTGTCAAACAATGCTGTTATAAACTTGGAAGGAGAATATATTAGTACATCAGAAAACAGGACTTTCTCCAAATAGCAACTGCACCTGTATTTCACAACTGAGGCTATAAAAATGAGAAGAAAACGTGAGTCTTATTGTTTATGGGTAATATCCAAGCTAAATTAACATCATATCCATTTATACAAAAATGTAAAAGCCTAAAAAGCTTAATCTTTTGGAAAGATTCCTATATGCTTTGATATAATTTAGAACGGGATCATTATAGAGAAAGGAAAATATCGTCTTGAGGGTGAAATAAGCATTTGGTCTTTTTGATAGTTGTAAAATACAGCCAAGAAAAGATCTTAATCTTCATTAGAAATATGTTCATCAAATCAAAAGGCAGTTTCAATTTAAATGAAAAGGAAGCCTCTCACTAGTATTCTAACATGCCTCGGAAAACCTCAATATTTACAAATGTTCCCAACTAAATTGGAGGCATTTTATTTCACCATCAACACTGTGGTGGTAAACATGTTACCATCCTGGACAACAGTTTATCTTGGCATTGGTCTTATTTGTTTCTAATAATACTGCAAATCTCGTGAGAAATACCAGACTTTCTCAAAGCAAACAGCTGCACCAGTAAAGATTGCCAAAATCTTGAAGTCTGTCAGATGAGTTTCAGTAAATCTGGGATGCTCATTGGGAAAGAAAGCTACATCTATTTTTTAAAGCTGCTTTGAAGCTGAAAGAGAATTTAAGCTTTGTTTTCCTCTAAGGCTCAGCGAAACCTGTAGCAGCTCTTATTTTATGCAAATGAATTCTGCCTGTCTCTGATGATGATTTGTGTTCATTCCATTGCAATAGGTAGTATTTCAAATGTCTGGTTTTGACACGTCTCTGTGGTACATTTCTTCCTGATGTTTATTTTTCTACCTGTTTTATTGTAGGAGAAATTCCAAACATTTCAGTTAAGTCTTAAAATTGCTCCAGATGAAGGAGAAAGCTTCATCAAAAGAATGGTCTGACTGACAGGTCAGCTTCAGAATAAAGCCAGGCCTGAAAAATAACCCCGAATCTTTCCACAACCAGAAGAAATGAACACTGAGAGACCTTCCAGCCTAATCGAACACCCAGGGCAGACAAGCACTGCTTCTCTCAAAAATATAAGTGATTTCTCCTTAAATATCACTGACTGCACCCAGGTCGTGGTGCCAGAGGAAGTTTTTTTCACCATTGCTGCTGTTGGAATACTGGAAAATCTGCTTGTCCTTGTTGCTGTTGTTAGAAATAAGAATTTACACTTGCCCATGTACTTCTTCATTTGCAGTTTAGCCGTTTCAGACATGTTAGGTAGCTTGTACAAAACTCTAGAGAACATTTTTATCATCTTGTGCAAAATGGGGTACCTGACACGTCGTGGGGACTTTGAGAAAAAGCTGGATGATGCCATGGATTCCATGTTCATTCTGTCTTTGCTGGGGTCGATTTTCAGCTTGTTGGCTATCGCAGCAGACAGATACATCACTATCTTCTATGCTTTGCGCTACCATAATATCATGACACTAAGAAGGGCTTTGGTTATCTTGGCAATCATTTGGACATTCTGTGCTGGCAGTAGCATTGCCATTGCCCTCTTCTCCTATGAAGCAGCAACAGTCATTCCCTTCACCATCCTCTTCCCTTTAATGATGTTTTTTATATTGTGCCTCTATGTCCATATGTTCCTCCTGGCTCGATCTCATGCTAAAAAGATCGCCTTACTGCCAACCAGCACAGTCCACCAGAGAACTAACACGAAAGGAGCCATTACACTAACTATTTTCCTTGGAGTTTTTCTTTGCTGTTGGGCCCCCTTTGTTCTTCATATCCTCTTAGCAAGGTTTTGCCCACATAACCCTTACTGTGCCTGCTACATGTCCATTTTCCATGTGAATGGGATGCTCATAATGTGCAATGCGATCATTGACCCTATGATATTTGCCTTCCGAAGCCCAGAATTATGGAGTACATTTAAGAAGATGTTCTGCTGTACCAGGTCAAGTTGGAACTGGTAAACACTTCAGGAAAAATGAAGATTATAGAAACACACATATGGGGTGCTGTGAAACATCAGTTTGCAGAATGAAAAATATCAACAATTTTGCCCAAAGTAACACTATGCTTGAAGGATACTGCCAGTGATTTTCAAAGGGCTACCAAAGAATGCATAAAAGCTAAGTACTCACACATATCCTGACCTCCAGAAATAATTCTAACTTAATTCTTCTGACAATTTTAATGCAAGTTAAAAAATAACTGCATCTTAACTATCTTTTGTCATTTCAGAAAAATTCAAGTATAACTCTTCTGCATCAAGCATTGCATTACTCCAGAGATGAATTTATGCCAGCTCATTTTGTATCAGTAATTTCAATTTCAGGTGTATACTACTGTAAAATTCTGTTGTTTAAATCATAACGAAATTAACATTTTTTAAATTTTTTTCTAAATTACACATTTATACAGCAGTCTATCATAAAGTAGAAAATGTGGATAAGTAATTGGATTTTGCTGGGAGAGTGAATTCATGACTGATCTTTAACATCTAGTCCCCTTAAAATCATGCAGTTAGTGTAGCCCAAGTTTCAAAAATTATTTTTGGTGTGTGAGTCCAAGAGAAGATATTTTGCTTTAAAGGTATGTTGTTGGGGTTTTTTTTAGTGACTGAAGAGTTTTTAACAACATAAGGTTATTGAGGCAGTAAAGACAGGTTTTGAATTTTAAAACCCAAACTCCAGGTCTGAACTAGTAAAGGGAATTGCTGAGCTTGCCAGTTCCTCATTGGATGTCCCTGGGCCAGTTTGCTTTAATTAAATGATAAGCTTCGCAGAAAGTAAAAGAACTTTGATTCAGCCATGTCTTACTAAGCATGCCACTACAAAAAATTCAAAAAAACAAAATACAAACAAAACCAAAATAGGGACAAAAATACAAAGATCTCCAAGGAAAACATCCACCTGAATAAAGACCCATCTAGCCAGTCTGGAAGTTTACCTCAAAGCAGCTCGTAATTTACAAAATCCTAGTGAGACATTTTGAATTTTCACTGCCAAAATTCTACAAAACTCACAAAACTTGGAGGCAAAATAGTTTTCAACAGCAAAACATCCTGAGGCAGTCCAGAGCATGTGGTAAGGAATTAACCTCACAATTATTCAGTAGAGATATTCAGCTGTGCCAGAGAGAATATTTAGTAAGAGACAGCCGTGAAGCTGAGAAAGGCAAGGCTCATCTAGAACAAGGAGAGAAAAGATAAAACCTATCAGAATTCATAGATGAATAGAACAATTTACTCTGATGGAACACTAAGCAAAACAGGAATTTCAAGACATGTGGAATTCTGACCAAACCATAGGTATTCAGGACTTAGGTTTACAGCTAAAGATATAAGAAAGAGACAATAAACCTGAAAGCCTCTACAGAACTAAAGAAAGAAAATATCTTAAATAAATATACTAAAGTGAAAGTTTTTCAAAACTATGTATTTAATACAAAAAGGTTTATCTATACAATGCAAGTTCAAAAGGGACACTTTTTTTTTTTTTTAATGCGAACTTTTGCTTTCCATCAAGAGCACAACAAATGAAAAGCTACACAGAAAGAAATGACTGTTTGACTTGGGGGGGGGGGGGGGGGAGCGGGGAAGAAGAGGAAAAAATTAGGCAATATTAAAGACAAGGGAAAACAAACGACCTATGGTACCATGGATACCCTGTGCATCCAGTTGATGAGCTTCAAAATTATAAAAAATATTGGACAGAAAATTGTGGTTTAGGCAGACCTTATGTTAACTCTGCAACACATGAAATGCCTACCAAGTACACCTTCCCTCAAAACTTTATTTTTGATCCTTTTCCCTAAAACAGACATAGTTAAGAGGGCTAAGTAGCCTCCACCATGTTAGAAGTAACTGCATCCTGTAAGGAAGTTCACTCTCACTACACAGATGCGAAGTCTCCATGTTCCGAACGAGCTCTCCAAATGTGAATTTTGATAAAATTCATACAACAAAAAAATTAGCCTCATAACTTCTAAACATGGTGAAGTAATCATGAAAGAGTACCCTATATATTTAGCACTGCAAAGAGAACATTTAAGACAGACTTATGTCAAAATCCAAAATTAAGCAGTTAAACATTATAATCAAAATTCTGTCTGGAACTGGTCCCCACCTTATGTTCCAGGAATTAACTGCCCATTCTTTTTAGTCTGCCTGTCCTCATCTGTGGACACACTCAGAACAACACCCCAAAGCATTTGTTCATGTCACCATACCCAAGCAACATCCAAACTGACGGTTTGAGTTTAATGTCTTTAAACGGGTGGTAGGAACTTGAAACCGTTAGACTGTATGTCTAACACACAGACAGGCAGTAAGATGCGGAAAAAGCTGCTTCCTAAGGGGATCTAAGATGAAGGACAGAGATAGGAAGGCTGTACAAGAACAGACTGTTGTTCTCCATTTTTTGTGTTCAACACAAAAGAATTTGCCTTATTCTCTGTGTAGTTTTGTAAGAAATGCACATCCTATGCATTTGCAATAGGTGGGATCTACATCACAATATTAGATTTCAAGCTGAGCCTAGGGGTTGTATAAAAGAGTCAATATAAAATTCAACACACACATATAAATCTTTTTTCGTCAGTTTGCACTAGTTATGGTTAAACAGAACATTCTTTTGAAATCAGTTCCTTTCTGGGGAGGCAGAGTCAGGAAGAGCACAAAATATTCTTGAATAAAAAAGTTCCAAGGAAGATTTTCAATTTTAAGTCTGCCAGCATCTGTGGCATGTCAGAAGATGGGTAAATCTCCATACATTATCTCCTAATTGGTTGCAAATTTGGCTTGCATTTCAGCTGTTGCACAGTTCTCCAAGCAAGTAGGTTTTTCTGTTTCACATACTAATGTCTCCATGTATTTCCCTTTGGGGCTTTTCAAACAGATTCTTTAAGCCATGATTTGTGAAGCCTTCATTGTATTGTACTGAAGTCACTCTTGAAACTCTGATATATTAATGCACAACACTGAACACTTTTCTCAGATTCTGGAACTTCTCTTCATCTAGAAAGGAACATTCAGCTTTAAATTACAAGTGTTTGGGAGTTTGAAGTGTACATTAGCTTTGGGAGAAATGAGTTCATCTTGGACCCTACCAGAAGCTAATAAGCCTGGAAGGAAAATCCAGTCCCTTGAAAATCACAGGCAACACTACAATCAATGTTTCTTTTGGAAGGGCCCACAGAACTACACACGCCTGTGGCAACAAAACATTTGATAGACACTTACTGCAGAAGTGAAGAAGAAAAGCTCCTCCTCTGTTTCTGTTGTTTTGAACTGAACTTCATGTTCAGGAACAAAGTGAACAGATCTGATAAAGGCACCCAGGGGATTTAATTCCACTGAAGCAGTCAGTATATGAGTGAGGGACAGACCTGCAGAGTGCTTTGGTTTTGTTCACAAAATATCAAGAGAAATATAGTTTATTTGTGAGAAAATATAGAATTTATTTATATGGGGAAAATCCTGTTTACATGAATTATGGTCCTGGGAAAGACTTATAGAAAAATTGATGTCTTGGACTCCTACTAGCTGAACAAAATTTCAGATTTTCAAACAATATTTAAGTAACTGAAAAAGAAGTTTCACTTGAAGTACAAAACAACATTAAAGGCAAGCAATTTCCATTTATAATACTTATTTATAACATGAATTGAGGCAAATGTTAGCCTTTGCTCTTTAAAAATCTCAAACAAGACACTCCACATAGTGTCAGCTAAAATTACAAGCAAGGAGGCAATGAGGCCTAATGCTATTTGTAATAGTACTGAAGGGTGATTATGTTCAGAACCTTATCAGTTTGGTTGATTTTTTTGGATTTGGTTTAGCCTTGGAGGCTTGGAACTTCCAGTACTTTTGTTTCAGTACTAAAAATCTACATTTCAAGTCAATATCTTTTTTAAAAAGTCTTTGAGGCAGATACGAACTAAACTCTTCAAATGATACATTTATTCAAACAGAATCTGTTCCCCAAGTAGGCACAGGGTCTGGTTTTTAATTCTCTCGAGGTAATTACAGCAGAGAGCTGTCTATGAAGATATTATGTGTTCATCATTTGAAAGTACTTTGATATGGCTTTGTTTGAAGTGTCATTTTTACAGAGGACACAATACCATTGTAAACTCCTGATTCAAAGAGATTGACTTACATTACAGTTCTGGAGAAATGAATGTGACCATTTAAGAAAACTTCTCCTGTCCTGAAAAGCAGTTTTCCTATATCTGCAAATCCCCTCAGATTACTGTTATAGCACAAAGATCTTCCTATTGAAGTGTCACATATAGTCTAATGAGTGACTGTTAGCTATCAGGTAATTCTGGATAACCCAACTGGAGTACAAATGACTAATGAGTAATTACAGTTTAGTTTCCACATTTCATTACTTAAGAAACACCTTTATGGTACCATTTATTACAACTTTAGTCCTTTAACAGTTACACCTAAACTTCATATGAACTATCTGAGTAAAGGCAGTGTTAGTCAAAAACATTTGTTAACAAGAGGAGTTACTCCACCACCAACTTCACACCTTCTGACAGCCTGAGCAAGGATGGAGGAGATGGAAGCCTTGGCCTGGGTGAATATTTGTATTGACAATTCAGCTGTAGTAAGTCAGATGCATGATTTAGGTGGATACCCACACAACCCTTTTATTGGTATTGCTGTACAGATATTTCCAACACAAAAAGGCAGGCTGCACTGTATGCAGCTTTACAGGTCAACAACTCATTTCAGTGTCGAGGCACTGCCAGGTCTGACTGCTCCTTCTCACTCCCAGGGCTCCCTCAACTCTGCTTACAACCCAGCTCCCCATTTCAGACAGTCTCCAGTTGCCCGCAGCCCTGCCCTGCCCAGGTATGGGCTCCACCAATCCAGGCCCCTCCAAACCCATGTCCTGGCCCAGCCTTGGACCATCTTCAGACTGGTGTGCAATGCCCAGGGCTGGGGCTACCCAGCTCCTGTCTGGGGAGGTGGGCTGAGCCCTGGCTGTCAGGGCCTGCCCTGGTGGACCCCAGAGGAGCCCCATGGCCCCTGGTCCCCACAGCACCCTGACTTCAAGCTGTTAGTGGCAAATATGCAGTTAAGAGCCACTTTCACAGAGTCTGAAGCCACACAGTGTGAGAGCATTCAGCTCTGTGGGGAGCCTTGGTGTCAGCACAGAACCGTATAGTTTAATACAGTCTCTAAAGCCAGCAAGAAATATCTTCAGCCCCTTTAAAATCTGATCACATAAGTTATTCTGGATAATTGTCCCTTCCTGACAATCTCAATTTGGTCTCAGTATTTGGTGGCATTGAAAGCCTGAATCTTCTGATTCAAAATGAACTTCCCAGTCCCAGGGACTCTTGCAGCTACTCACTTTCAAAACTAATTTTTCTCATCCACCATGCTAAATATGCATTTGAGCTTTCACTCGAATTTAAAAGAATGATCTACAATCTGCTTCACTGATGCACTCTTTCAGTCTTACCTTCTACAGTCTTACATTATTTACCTGAGAAATGAAACCACAGTCAAGCAATTTGGGTAATCACATCATCTGGTACAACAGCTAAATCCATCTTAACTGCCAGTCTGTGCAATGAGGAAGAAAAAAAAGGAGAAAAAAAGCACTTCAGCCCTGCACAGAGTGGTCCATGTCAGAGGGTGAGTCAAGAGGAACTGATGGAGGCCTCAGGTCACTCGTCTGTACTTAACTTGTACTCAGATCACACAGAGCCTTCAAAAGTGGAGGGAATTTGGATAAAAGGCAGCTGCTGGCTCCTGGATGAGCAGGCAGATGAAAGAAGCGCAGCCCTGCAAGCGAGAGCTGGCTGGTTAATAAGAGGTTGAGACTGGCAGCCTTTCCCATTAGAGGAGGTGGCACTAGGGGTTGTTAGAACTCTGGGAACAGACCCAAGGAAGAACAATCGTTTTTTAAAATAATGGTGTTAAATGAACTAAATCAATTGTTTAGCCTTTTTCTATACATAGGGGTCTTTACTGAAGGCTTTGTCAGGGTCACTCAGGAATATCAGAGACATGAAAAGCTCATCAGGCAGTAGCAGTTCCTGGGCTCCTGGGCTGGACATGGTGCCAGTGAAACCAAGATCAGGCTAGGAAGAAAGAGTGCAGGGAAGAAAAAAGTAATTTCTAGGATTGGGTACAACAGCATAGAAGTAAGCAGAACAGAGAAAGGAATGGGTGGAGAGGACATACTCCTCTGGCACTGCTGGAAAGAAGTGTGTAGACCAGAGGGACAAGCAGAAATGAAGTAACATCAGGATCCGGCAAAGCAAAGAAATGTCGAGAGACGAGTGAAAGGGGCAGAGGTGTCCAGAACAGGGCTTTTGTTCTTGATTTGCAATAAAAACCAATAATTGTTTGGGGGTTTTTTCTGTTCAGCATTGACATATCAAGTGCAAGTGCCCAGGTGCTGGCAGTAGAGGTGAGCTGCAGGGGCGGCCTTTGTGAGGAGAGGCTGGAGCTGCCCTGTGCCAAACACAGCTGGTTCCAATGGACCCACCACAGGGCACAGCTGAGCCTCTCAGACAAGGTGGTGACATCTCTGTGAAAATGTGCTTCGGAAACAGTAAAAATGCTATGCAGCATCTGTGAGAGATGAGCGGAAAACAATGCAAGAGGAACAGCCCTGCAGACACCAAGGTGAGAGACAAAGGAGGGTAAAGAGGTGCTATAGGTGCTGGATCAGAGACTCCACTGAAACCTGTGGAGATGGCCATGGTGAAGCAGGTATTTCCCTGCATCTTCCTTGGAGATGACTGTGTTAGAGAAGCTATTCAGGCTGAAGTCCATGGAGGACCCAGCACTGGAGCAGTGGTTATTTCCTGAAGGAACTGTAACCTGTGGAGAGCCCACAATGGAGCAGGTTTACCCTGAAGGGATGCAGCCCATGGAGAGGGCCCATGCTGAAGTACAAAAAAGTATGGGGAGGAAGCAGCAGCAGAAAGGAACTGTTATGGACTGACCACACCCCCATTTCCCATCCTGCTGCGGGACAGAATAGGACATAGAGAAGTCAAGAATGAAGAATGAAGTTCATCATCGGAAGAAGGCAGAGGAGAAGGGAGGTCTTTTTAGTTTTGTCTTTCCTTCTAGCCATCCTACTTTGTTTTCATTGGCAATAAATTAATTTTCCTCAGGTGGAGTCTGTTTTGCCTACTACAGTAACTGGTGAGCAATCTACTCATCTGTATCTTGACCCAGAAACTTTTTAAATCTTATTTTCTCCCCCTGTCCTGTTGAGGAAGTGAAGTGAGAGAGCAGCTGGGTGGACATCTGATAGCCAGCCAAGGTCAACCCACCAGAATCAATTAATCTCAGAATAAATATTAACAGTTCTAATCTAGAGATCAGATGCAGTAGGACTGCAAGGATGGGCAAACCACAGGTAAAGGAAACGAATTTCAGTATATTAGTTTAGTGAAGTTGCACCAGCTTTCTTAGAGTTCCCAACTTGGAGTTGTGGTTCTTCTTAATGCCAAAGAGGAACTGAAATATTCCTATGTATCTTCATAGACATACAGACACATAGACTTCATTTATATTACTTTCTTCATAAAGATTCCTTCAGCTCAATCACACAGGGTTTCAGTCTCAGCACTGCATCCATTTGATTGAGCAACTAAAGAAGTCTTAATGTGCATTTCCTGTATTATCTCTTTGGATATGAATAAATAAAGTAATACTATATCTCATGGAAGGAATTCAAAACAGGTCCTGAAGAATCTATATTGTAAACAGGGGTTATGTTTGTGTTTGATGATTTGAATATTAATGTATGTTTTATTTCCTTCCCCATACCTTTCAGAAATATCCAGTTTCTTCCTTAAATCGTCATAAAATTCTCTGCCATCACCTTGGCCCCTGTTAATATATCTTGTCTAAGGGTCAGCCATATTACAGCCAGATTAGTGCAGTGTTTCTGGTATTTTAAAAATAACAGTAATTTAAAATTTAAAACATATTGCACATTCATATGCAATTCAGTTGTTGATGTTTCAAGTAATATTTCATGCATTGTAATAGCAAAATACTTTCTATCCATTCCACAACTAGTAGCTTACAGTACATTTTCCTCAGTTCATTGTCCCCCTAGCAACTAAGGCACCACCACAAAATTTAGTTTAAATGACTTAAATTACCTAACATAATATCTGTACTAGCATTCAATAGTCTATTCAAATGTTTGTCTTCTTATTTTTGTAGCAGAAAATGTGAATAAAAGGCAGTACTGTAAAAAAAAAAATTTAGGACTAAATAAAATTCAGGACTTTGATGGAATTTGGTACTAAAACATGAACACCTACAGCTCTCCTTTTCTTGTAAGCATATGCAGACAAGCTCAGTGACACAAGGAACCCTCAGGAAGTGGGAGAACAAGAATGACATTCTTCTTACACAGAGAGAATTCAAAACCCCATCTATAGCTTTTCTAAAGCAACCCTTGGGCCATAGGGGTTTATGTAGGTAGAAAAATTTCTAGTTGCTCTTTCTTGAAGATACTTCTGCTGTTGAAACTGTGCAGTGAGAAACTTGATAGAGGTGGGAAAGAAAGAGACTTGTGGGTCAGAAGCACCCCCGTGAGTCAAGCAGCTCTGCAACCCAGGTCCTCCTCTCTGTATTGCTGACATACTTCACTTCAGCAAAAATGTAATAAAGTGAATCCCCAGGGATTCTGAACTAGAAGTCCCTCAGGTAATAGAGACCAGAATCCAACCTCAGGTACTTCTGAAGGGGTGGTTTAAGCATTAGTCTATGGCATGAAGCTCACAGTCTCAACAATCAAGACAATGGCAGCATTTTACAAGAATGTTACTAAGTACATGGGTCCCTCAAATAGGATCACCTGCTTTTAAAAGAGATCTTCAGTATGTAGTTCCATATGCCACAAGACTGAGTCACCTTCCTCATCACTGTGTTCAATATTTCTGACCCTGCCTTGAGTATCCCCATCCGGTTTGGAGAGTCTTAGACCCATGCAGGGCTCTGTATTCTTCTCCAGGCACTGCAGAAGCTGGTAAGATCATCAGAACTAAACCAGTTTAGCTCACCTCCCCAGACTATCTTCTATCCTGTGTGCACAAGGAGTGGAAGGTGACAATTTAGCTCCATTCTCAACATGTTCTCTGCATAATCAGAGCTCAATAGCAGCAAACTCTGGAGCATGAACCATCCAGAAAAGAATATGAAAAAGATACTATGAAACCCCAGTTCCCAACTGCAAGCTCACCTGCAAAGCAAATCTCTGAAAAGTGAGAACAATCTTGTTTCCTCCTGATTACAAGAAAGATCTGGTTTTGAGCCTGTTCAAAAGTGTCTTATTTTAGTATTACACTAACCCTGCAATGGAAAATTTCTCCCCTAAAGAAGACAGATAAAATTAAATTTACTAAATGATCTCATATTGCCTGCAGTTAGCTTTGTAAAAGCCCAGACTTCCAGTTCAAGGGTTTGGAAAATGTTCTCCTGAAAGAACATGATAGGAAATGAGCGGGAAACAAAAGGTCTTCTGAATTAAGTAATTCTGCTCTCCCAGCCCTTCTGGCTATATTGATGACAAGGCCTCACCCCCAAGGAATACGCCTCACCAACTGGCAATGTTTTGAAACAAATGCCTTGAATAAGAGTCAGAAATAGCATTTGGCACTTCAAAACTGCATCTGTTCCTTTAATGATACTTTCATATCAGTATTTTTTGGGTCACAGATGAAGCTATCTGGAAATGAGATTGGGTTTATGTCAGTTTAATTTTTCTCACACTAATTTCAAGCTGAGGCACTCTTTTTTGTCCATCAGTGAATCTCTACAATAAATATCAGGTCTGCTTAGTAAGTCTTAGTAAGGTTTGTGCACCTGACCAGTGATTAACTTCTCCACAACAGACTGCAAAGGCAGATTGTCTTGCCCATAAGCTTAGGTGCCCAGAGCTCAGCTTTATCAGTACAAGATGGCAGAATGGCTGTGGGGAAAAGAGGAGTCTCATAATTGCTAGCATCTGCATCTTACTGGGTGACAGTCCTCCCAGATTCTGAACATGGGTATGGGTAGGAGAAGCCAGTACAAACCTCTGCAGCAAAGCATGGCATCTGCTGGCAGGTAGGCAGCCAGAGTTACAAGGCAGGTGACACAGAGCAAAGGAGTTGCCCTCAAATCACAGAATCATAGAATCATTTTGGTTGGAAAAGACCTTCAAGATCATCAAGTCCCACCATTAACCCAACACTGCGAAGTCTGTAACTAAACCATGTCCCTCAGCAGCACATCTGCATGTCCTTTAAATACCTCCAGGAATGGTGACTCCACCGCCCTGTGCAGCCTGTTCCACTGCAATTTAACCTTAAGAGAAAGAAAAGGCAAAGAAACTAACTGCTTCATTTAAGTAAGTGCTTTCTAGCACTTACTAGTAGTAGAAATAGTGTCATAATTAAATGAAAAATGTTAAGCATCACTGCACCCAAGACATTGAGGGTTGCAAAAGAGTTCCTTGGCACAATATTCAAGCAATAAGAAATGAGAAAGCACTAAAGAGAGAATATTAGCGATTAAAAATAAAACAGTATATAATGCAGTAGTGGTAAAAAGGGAATTTAATTTTAACACTTCTGCTTAAAGCCTAGCAATCTGTGGATTACCTGAAGCACACATTGATTTTCAAGAAGTTTGGTTTTTGAAGGATATTCTAGTATATATTGTACCCTGTATGTTCTGTAATCCCTTTTATCCATCAACACTAGAGACATTTTGCTGCCCTTTAAATATCACTTTTTCAAAAATCATAGTGTGAACTTTCAAAACCTATTCTTTTCTGATAAATCTTCACACCTTGGGTTTTGACTCTCTTGTTTTTAGCAAAGAGATATAATAAGAGTAGTGGCTTTACTATGCAGAATGTAACAGCCAGTACATCAGCTT
Source organism: Todiramphus chloris collaris (assembly GCA_025345505.1). Taxonomy (NCBI): domain Eukaryota; kingdom Metazoa; phylum Chordata; class Aves; order Coraciiformes; family Alcedinidae; genus Todiramphus; species Todiramphus chloris. Next base: position 4,184,457 of record JANVCC010000047.1, read on the forward strand.
CACTTAACGAATACTAACATCCCTTCAGGAGCCAAATCCTGTGGCAAAACATAATGATGAGAGTGAACAACAGATACTATAAATAAGCTTTCAAATATATGTTTCCATGGGAGCAATTTAGCCATAATGTATGGAAGGCTGTACCCACACCAGCCAGCATTACTTCCCTCTCCACTCCCTGGCCACATCTGTCTACATCTCAAACGTCTCTGCAAGATTCAGATGTCTGTCCTCAGCTGACTTAAAGTTCACGTATTACCTTTGGAATGTTTCTATAGACCATTTGACAAGCAGTGCATTACCAAAATCACAAGTTCATATATTCGAAATACAACTGTACCCACCCCTCAAGGCTGAGATGGCAACAGCTGAGAAAAACAGTCTGAAAACAGAAAGCTTCTGAATGAAGAACTTCATCCCTCCAGCAATAACTTGCGTTAGAGCAAATGTCAGGGAAAATAAATGCAAGTAGGCTCTTCTTTAACACATGAGGAAATGATAAGTTGACCATCCATCAGGACAAGAGAAATAACCTACAAGGACTGCCTGTCTCAAGCTGAGGCACAACTTGGTTAAGTCTATCCTTAGCTTTGCAGCCCATGACCTTTGGATCTGTATACAGATGTCTGTTGTTCAGTACCCTTTTTGTTCTAGGAAAAATGTCTTTCCCAACTATAGTTCCCAGATGATTGCACAAGTTTCCTATAAAAGAATTGAGCTGTTACACCAGTATGGCTTTAGGTCCCTTAGAGAAGTCACAAGTTGCTGTGCTGCTGCAGGAGAGGGATGGAAGAGCCAGAGGGACGCACTCCTGTACAGAATCTGGTCTAAACAGAGACTCTCAAGGGAACCCATTTGAGAGTGGTCCTCTTGATCCCATTTAAAGGGAGTGAGCTCTGCCTAGACTGAAAACAGCTACCCAGTGACTCTTTGACATTTCACTAGTTATATCACAGCCTTATCTCCATGAGACTGGCTGAGTTTTTAAGCCATATGTTCTTGTCTGCCAGCAGTTTGTGCACATCTCTGATGTGGGATTAAGTTTGACAGAGCTGTTTGTACATGTGGAAAAAATAGGAAGCTTAACAATAGCCACCAAAAACTTTTGATCAGGAGGTACAGATATGTTTGATGAGTTGTTAGCTCACCAACATGTATCATCTTTCAAATGAATAAAGAATAGATAGATAGATAAATAGATAATAATGCTACATCATTATCATGCTATTTTGCACTCTACAAGCAAAGTTAGACACTCAATAAAGCAGTACAAAAGCCTCAGAGACAGAAGATGACTTGTAAGAATAAAAAAAAAAACAAACCCATTTTGGGAAAGTACAAGCAGAAACAGCCCAAATAATGAGGCCAATATGATCACAGCATAAAGGACAGTGGCAGTTTCCCACTAACATGGGCACGTGAGGATGGTGGTTTCTAGGGGAGATAAGACCTTCACAACCTTGTGTTTAGTATACAATGGTGTAGAAACAGAAACAGAATTAGTGCTGCCATCTACAGCACTGATGAGGTTCAAAACCTTAATGATGAAGGGAAACCTCTAAAAAATCCAAAGAACTGCAGATTGAAAAGCTGGGGAAAAAATGAATGTGGAATCATAGAGTCAGAATCTTCTTACTGATAATTATAGCTGCAGCTTTTATTTACAGGGACCCTGTGAATGTAATGAATAATTATACTAAGGAAGATGTCTTCCATCTTAGTGCCAAAGACAGAATTGCAGTCCGAGGAAAGGTCTAAAATTGCTCAAACTGGAAGTATAAAGCTATGTCTTGTATTTTCCACCTCATTTTGCCAGTTTATTATTTGTCAGAATATGTGGGTTTCTGCTTCTATTCATCTCTTTTACAGATGGGACAGTTTAACAAACAGTTCCTGCAGACATTGGTTTTCAAAGTATTGGAAAATGCAAATATTTTTCAGTTGGAGGTGAGCACAGCATAATTTTACGCATTCAGCCGTGGCAGCACTTGTTGATTTAAAGCCAATGAAATGATTACTGAAAGAAATCCCTAGAATATTTTGCAGACAAGTCATTATTTTGCCTGACCTCTGAAAGCTCCATTGATCAAAAGCTTGTATCTCTTACAGGGGAAAAATTAAGCAATTACGGTAATTAACCAAGGAAGAGTAATGGAATCTTCATTAAAGGGGGTAATTTATTGCCTGCTAAAAGACGCATCACAATCTAGTTTATTAACATTGGCAGGAGATTTCACCTAGGGAAGCAGTTTTCTGTATCTTCCATGGACAGTTTTATTAAATCTACTTATGACAAAGGCTCTCCGAAAACACTAAGCTCTTCTCTTCCTTTTTGCTGTGTTGATTAACTAAAAAGTTATTTCTCTACTTAGTCATCTCAGATTGAATCTAAGTACTTACAGCATCGTTAGCACTATGACAGCTAAATTTGTAGTATTTTTCATCGCTTTCCCAGCCACTGTAACTCTTGTTTTAATAAATAGAGTTAATAAAAATTTAAACTGCTCAAAAAGCTCTTCACAGATTGTCTTCTGTATAAATTTACCTTTTTCCCAGATAATTAAAATAGTGTTTTGGAAGGAAATTACATTTCTTGCAAAAAACATCTATCAATTTTATTTTTAAAAGCTTCCAGTAAAACCCAAATCTTTCAAACAGAACCAGTCCAAAACCTGTACTTTCTCTGGGAACTAGAAAGCCTAATGCTACTTGAGATAGTAAATGGAACTGGGAAAGTACATTCCAATAATGTGAAGGCAGCTATCTTGGGGACAAAGGTTGGTAACCACAATCCTTTCCATCTCCAGTAGTTGCATAACTAAAGATTTTGAAAGAGAGTAAAAAGAACAAACCTAACAGTGCTGCCAAAAAAAAAAAAAAAAAAAGACTAAAATTGCAGAAAGCCAGAGTGAATAGTTACTAATTAGTCTTTTACACAGCCAGAGCTAGATATCCGTATTTCAGAGAAACATATTTCATCTTCTTTTATTATTATTATTATAATTACAGTGAGTAACTAAGGATTCACAGACAGTGTTTGTAGGCAATAGAATAAATACATGCAATAAGCTCTGGAGAGATGACAGCAAAGGAAAATTAATAAGCAGTCAGTTTGAAATGTCAGGTATTTCACCCTGGAAGAGCATTTGGCATGGTACCTCACTGCCGGCTGGTGACCAGCTTTCTCATTAGAAGACTTGTTTTGTTTAGGCACAACAGCATAAATAAAGACAAAGCATTGTGCTTTCGGGTCTGTATTTCTATTCACATTTATTCCCACTCCTAATTATCTTAAAGGGACACATTTTTTTGGCACAAATGGGATTTCAATGTAAATGTCTATACTCCCACTCAGCAACCTCTCCACCTTTGGTGCCGAAAGCCATTCCTGAGCCACTGGGAAACTACATGTAATCACAGAATCATAGAATATCAGCTTAGAAGGAACCTCAAGGATCATCTGGTCCAACCTTTCTTGGGAAAAGTACAGTCTAAAGACCTGGCAAGAAGTATGTTGCAACCCCAACCCAAACAGACACCACATCCCAACCAGTACATATTCTTCTATCTCTTATCTCTATGTTACCAGAGGGATCTTCTCCCACTTGGTTCCATGAGAATAAAACCAATCTTCCTTACCTTTCCAAACACTTGCACAATATGAGAAAGGGAATTGTTTCATGATGAGAGAAATAGCTCCTTTCCTTGTGGGAAGGAAGGAAGGAAGGAAGGAAGGAAGGAAGGAAGGAAGGAAGGA
>JANVCC010000047.1:4194892-4223266 GCA_025345505.1 Todiramphus chloris collaris
CGGTTCTGAAAGTGCTTATGACAACATAGGATGAGTTACAGCAATACAGTTTCAACTCAGAAAGGAGCATGCTGCTACATGAGACCCAGTCATTTGGCCAGCTAGAGATGAAATTATTTTGGATCTTGTAGAGCTGGTGAAAAAGCAGGAAGTGCATTCAGAGAAAATATCAGATATTTTTAGCCCCCACCATAAAAACAACCCAAGTATTGTTAGGAAGAAATAGGAAAAAATCACTTCTTCCACTTAAAACAAAACTAGTGATGCTTCAAAAAAGTATATTTGAAGCTGAAAAAAATAATGTAAAATATACTAAATTATCACCTTTAACCCTTTTTTGAGAAAGGCCTTTGCATTACCAGAACTGTCCTGTACTGATAAAGCCAAATCATTCTGTAAATGTCTATTAGTCTCAATGGCCTTTGTATGGGAATGCTTCTGAAGCCAAGAGGTCCCTGGCCACTTCAGAAGCCCAGAGGAAAGGACAGGCAGAGCCTGAGATCTAAATCTGAAACCCTGATACAGCCACATGTCATAAAAATGGGTTACAAAGCCTAACAAATTTTGGAACCTTAAAAATCTCACAAAGTGTGTTTGTCCTCCTGTGGACATTCATAAAATCATAGAATGTTTTGGGTTGGAAGGGACCTTTAAAGGTCATCTAGTCCAAGCCGCCTTCATTCAGTTGTGGTTTGAATGGAAGACTTCATGCTGCTCACATGAGGAACACACCAGAACCCAGGCTGCAGACAAATGCTATCAGGAAATCTCTTCAGATAAAATCATATAGTAACAGCAGCTACATTTTGGGAACACTTTCTTTTCTATACACTCTATTCTTCCTATATTACTTTCAAAATAACCTCATGATGTCTTAAGGAGCATCCAGCAAATCTAGGTTAGAAGAATAAGAAGACCAACTTAAGTACATCATCAGAGGTGAAAAAACATTCTAGCATGATTCATGGCTACCATAAGATATGTCCGGGATCATCTCAGAACCACCATCATGCCTCTGTGAACAAGGTCCTAAAAACACTGATGTGTCTTTAGATGTAGAAAAGCAGAGCAGTAGACAGGCAATAAAAATAAGCAGCTTACCCATGAAACTGGTGGATGGGCAGAGTGTGCCATTTCCTTTCTCAGAATGAGAGAAAAGCAAAGTGAGTTTACTGACCATGAAGGGAAGCAACAGATGTCAGACTCCAGTTCTATGATCCTAAGCATCTTGTCACTAAAGAGCCCATGGCCACTCTTTTTTAGCAGATCTTGTGTCCTGGGAGCCTCTCTGAAGCTGTCACTCTGATGGACAGCCGTGCCTGCAGTGGCCTTGCCACTTGATTTAGCTGGTGCACAACCTTGTGTAATTCCTTTCTGTACCTTGTGACTACTTTCAAACACTGTTATGCCCCAGCTGCCTTAATCTCACACTTCAGTTGTTATTTCCCAGACAGACTCCAAAATTAACTCTTTTCTTCTTTCCCCTCAAACCAATTCATCTATTTCCCAATACAATATTGTGTTTACCTATTTGGAAACAATTCCAGTGTGTTAGACCCTCTGCTATTTAAATGCTCAGAGAATAATTATGAGGCTGGTAAACCCTGAAAAGTTACTTTCTGGAGCAAGAATGCAACACCATAGACAAAAAGACAAACCTTAAAGGAGAAAAAGGCTGCTAAGCAAGTCTGTGTAAAATAACACCATTGTTTTAATTAAATTGTGATCCTGCCCTATAAGTTGTATCACAAGAGGCTGGCAGATGCATCAGCAAAGTTTGTATTTTTTCTTCCAGTCAGGAAAGCTCTCTAATTGCTAATTGAAATGTATTAAAACCTTAAGTCTCTATTATTGCTATCTCTGCATTGGCTCATATATGGTGGTGGTTCATGTATGAATTATTCTGTGTTTATATTGCGTAAAGCAGGAAGGTGAGGACTGCAGATAAAACATTTACTAAAATATCTTTTTTACAACCCTAATCCTGATCACAATTTCCAGGCCAATTAGCCTGGTGGCACTGGATGGATAAAGGGGAGAAATGGGATAAAATGTTCATCTCAATGCTCTTGAGGTAGTTGCTTGGTCATAAACTGGGCAAAATTACTTCCCTCTCATTTCCTTCCTCCCTCACCATAGGGGAACACATGAATATGAGATGGCTGGAATAAGAGAGAAAACATAATCACACATTTTTCCTTTATCTTCTTGCAGTTATGCAGCTGTGTTTATTGCCCCTATGTTCAGTCTAGACCACAAAGGAGGAGGAAAGTCTTGCTTCATATTCAATTGGACCACAAGTTTTTGAACTAAGTAGAATAATACACAATGTGAAGTATCCCTTGACATGATTCAAATAGTCTGCTGCTTCAGATCTCCATTCATTTTCAAAGCCCATTGCACTCCCAGGAAATCTGTTGTTGGATTAAGATGAGTATTTTCAGGTACTTTATTTCTAATGACATTCTACAGCTGGGACTGCCTTTGGGAAATACCTACCTTACATTTTCTGCATTTCCACTCACTTTTAGTTTGGGAAAAAAAGGCTGAGGTACAATGGTTATTTTTATTCATTCTCTTTTAAGTCCATTAGGAGAAAAACAGTCTAAATTAGAATATTTTCACACTATAGTAAGAATATAGTCATCCAGGTGAAAAATACCTTCAGAGTCCCCAGAAATGACTGGCTTTTATTTTGCTGCGTAATCATAAGTTACTGTGTTGGGTTTATGCGGCAAGGTTTTGGTAGTGGGGATATTACAGGGATGGCTTCTGTGAGAATATGCCAGAAGCTTCCTCTGTGGCCAACAGACCCAATGCAGCCAGCTCACCGCCAGCGCTAGCCAGGGCCAAGGCCATCGGCAGTGGTGGTAGTGCCTCTGGGATAACAGGTTTAAGAAGAGGAAAAAAGTGCTGCACAACAGAAGCCAGAGAGAGACATGAGAGTATATGGGAGAAACAACTCTGCAGACACCAAGGTCAGTGCAGAAGAATGGGCAGGAGGTTCTGCAGGGAGAGATGCCCCAGCAGCCCATGATGAAGGCCATGGTGAGGCAGGCTGGCCTCCTGCAGCCCATGGAGGTCCACAGTGGATCAGATCTCCACCTGCACCTCACACCAGAGCAGGTGGATGCCCAAAGGAGCAGGCTCCTGGCAGGACCTGTGGAGAGGGAAGCTCAAACTGGAGCAGGTTTGCTTGAAGAACTTCTGACACCATGGTGGGCCCGCACTGGAGCAGTCTGTTCCTGAAGGACTACACCTTGTGGAAGGGACCCACATTGGAGCAGTTCATGAGAACTGAAGCCTGGTGGAAGAACCCATGCTGGTTAAGGTCATGGACAACCGTTTCCCATGGGAGACACCCTAGGCTGGAGCCAAGGAATAGGGTGAGGAGTCCTTCCCCTGAGGGGGAAGAACTGGCAGACACAGTGTGTAATGAACTGACCACAACCCCCATTCCCCTGTCCCCCTTCACCTCTGTGAGGGAGAAGGTAGAGAAAATTGAGGCTGAAGTGATGAAGGGATGGGGGAAAGGTGTTTTTTAAGATTTGGTTTTGTTTACCATTATCCTACTCTGATTTGATTGGTAATAAATTCATTTTCCCCCAAGTCAAGTTTGTTTTACCCATGATGGTAACCGGTGAGTGATCTTTCCTTATCCTTATCTCGACCCATGAGCCTTTCATTATATTTTCCTTCCTCTGTTCAGCTAAGGAGAGGAGTAACAGAGTGGATTTGGTGGGCACCTGGCCTCCGGTCAGGGTCAACCCACCACAGTTATATAGTGGTGTATGTAACATGAAGATCAAAACAGCCCATGACAGCCCATGTTTTAACTTGTGGGAATCTTAAAAAGAATACTGACAAACATGAATTTAAGGTGATCTTTATTACTCCCCTGCATTTTACCTCCTCCAAATTTTGTAATTCATTGCTACCTATATGAAACATTTTGGAGACAGCAAAAATATACAAATAACCAAAGCTCTGGATGATTAGAGTTGCAGTAAACATAATCAAAGAAAAACTAAATAAGGTTAATCATGGTTGATTCAAGTCAGGTTAAGCAATTCTAGGAAATTAAGTGATGAATTAAATGTGTCATGTCACTGCTAGATCTGGATACATTAATTTTAACATAAATTTTCCCATGAGCTTAATTCCTCTTTCTGTTTTGTTGTTTGGGGTTTTTTTTCCCATCAATTAATTATTCCATCAATGCTTCTTAGTTGAAACAAAATTTTGTACAAAGCTATTTCACAATTCAGGTTGTTCACTTCTACTGTGATTTCTTAGTCAATCCTTGTGGTAAATTTCATATAATTCTGATGTTCTGGTCTTAAACTGGTCTCATGAATGTTTCTAGCATGAAGCTACACATTTACACACATAGGCAAACTTCTTTTGGACCATATTAATTTACCTCCTAAGAAGGAGAGTTATCACTGTTTATTAGCTTCCTTGGGGAAGAGACACAAACATTTCCTAACTTTCCATTAAGCCTAAATCAAAATTTTAAGGCCAAACATTAGCATGATCCACCAGTCTGACTTTCATAATAAAAATCATAAAAATCTCATCCCGTGATTTCCGCAATGAGATGATTAACATATTAATTCCTCACTATCAACAACTCGGTTTCACCAAGTTCTTGAAACAACTGTTTTCACAGCTGCTCTATTATGTTGACACAATTGTGTCACCAGACACAAAAAGTAACATTTCCACATGTATGGTGAAAAATTTACTCCATTGATATTATCTACACAGTACCTTTATCTGTGTTTTCTCATTTATTCTAGTTCCAAAATGAAACCTATGCACACTCTATGAGGAAAGGACAGAGATTAATGACACTTTGCAGAAGTAAATGACATGATGAGTCATCTTGTATCATTAGATATGGTCAGGTTGCACCTCTAATCCTGGGTTCAGTTTTGGGCCCCTCACTACAAGAAGGACATTGAGGTGCTGGAATGGGTCCAAAGAAGGGCAACAAAGATGGTAAAAGGTCTAAAGCACAAGTTCTGCAAGGAGCAGCTGAGGTATCTGGGGTTGTTTAGACTGGAGAAAAGAAGACTCAGGGGAGACCTTCTCACTCTCTACAACTGCCTGAAAGGAGGATGGAGCAAAGTGGGGGTCGGTCTCTTCTCCCAAGCAGCAAGTGATAGGACCAGAAGAAACTTCCTTAAGTTGTGCCAGGGGAGGTTTATGTTGGACATTAGGAAAAATCTCTTCCCTGAAAAGGTTGTCAAGCCCTGGCCCAGGACACACAGAGAAGTGAAGGAGTCATCATCCCTGGAGGGGTTTCAAAGATGTGTAGATGTGGTGCTGAGTGACGTGGTTCTGAGGAACAGGCATTCTGGGTTAACGATTGGACTTTCTGATCTCTAAAGGTCTCTTCCAACCAAAACAGTTCTATGATTCTGTGATTAGGCACTTGAGTTTGTCATGTATAGAACATGGAGACAAGAATCCATCTAAGCGATTTACTCAGGGTACTTCTACCCCTTACATTGGGGTGCAGATCTTTGAAGCAGCTCCAAACAAGCCGGCACCAAGCCGGAGGGAAGCATAACAGGCACTGTCTTTAGGTGGCTAGATTACCTGGGAGGCTCAGGTCAGTTGTGTCATATATCAGGTCGGGTTGTGTCATATTTTCCTTCATTCTGCAGGGATATTGGGTCTAGTTGCAGGATCTCTAGAACTATCCTCTTACCCTCAGAGTCATCACGTACACAGTCCTGCAGATTTCAGAAAGACAGTTTGCACTTGTAAAGAGCAGCCTGTTCTTACTATTTATTTGCTTGAATTGGAGACTAAATCAAGAATGCTGCCATGAAGTTAATGAACAGCAGGTGCCAGTCAACTATAGATCTTTTCAAAGGAAAACCTGCAAAATGAAAATGATGCCCTCAAACCATCTGACTGCAGAGAGACTAAGGGTATTTTAGACCAGATGGCTATATATAGGATGAGTAATCAAAGACCGCAGCCTTAATAAAACTAAGGCATTTTAAAAAGCTTTACTTTTTTTCATCCATCATTGATTTTCTTTTTCCCATGGGATGAATTGATTTTAAATTTAGTCTGTTTCTGTTGTGCAGAGGAACATGTTGCTGCAGGAGGCACAAGTGGTGCTTATCACTAGCTGCTATGGAAGTCCGTGGTTACTTAAGGAAGAATTTCTCAGTGGACCCATAATACTACTCGACTGGAGCAGTAGATTGGTGAAAGAGTAGAACTGGAATCAAAACTATTGTAAGTGCCACAAAAATCTGCCTCATCTGCAGCACAAGCAACAGGACAGTGGCAAAGAGTCACTGGCAGACAACAAGCAGCAGCCCTAATGCCCCCCAAAAAACAGGGAGTCAAATCTGTCTTAGTAGAGAAGTAGGAAAGATTTTTAAGTCATTTCTGCTCTACACAAGAAAAAGTTTCTGTAGAATTAAAATAATTTCCAGTGGGTTTATAAATACCTCAAGTTGTAGCAAAATATTAGCTTAAAACTGTGGATGTCCTTACAAATCTCCATCTAATTTCCATCTATTTGCACTTTTCAAGAGCAGGGAATGGCATTTCGTATTCTAACCTGGATTTTTTTCAGAGAATATTCTAACTCTCTCAGAAAATAACAGGGTGAATTTGACACAAGCTTCTGTTTTCACCTTGTTTATGGTTTTGTCAAGGCATTTGCATAACAAATAACATTTTTTTACTCCAGTGTCCTTTTTAAACCTTGTTCTTCCCTGTGGCCTGGCTTGACAGAAAAACAATGCCAGTCTAATAAAACCTTTCCTTAGCCATCAGCAAAGGCTACTGCTAACATCCCAGTCAATAGCAATAAATGTGACATCACTGAGCCTTGAAATCCCATTGGGTCTGACTGTTTCAGTTAATTAATAAAGAAACTGAGTAGCATTTGGGTTGCTACCAGAGGACAGTTCTACAAGCATTTTGGAGGACTCGAGATGCATTAGGAGGGCATGTGCAAAGTGCTCTCAAACAATTTGAAAAAGCCTCCAGAGACTTTCACATCCTACAAGCCACAGTGCCCCACTCCCTAATCTTAACCTATGTTGTAGTAACGTGTTTGTTTATTTATTTATTCAGGCTGTCATCATAGCTGCTGCTTCAGAGTTTTTCACATTGCAGGGGTTCTGGACCTGTTAAAAAGATACCACTCACAGGCCACCAGAAACTAGGGAAAAACAAAACAAACAAACAAAAAATTAATACACTGAATGGTCTTTATTCCCTGAAGCAGCAACCTCCTCAGCAGACACCACGCTGGTATGTGAATACTTCCTCCTGTTCTCTCACTGTGTCTGGGCTCCAGAGGAGAGGAGGAAGAGTCAAGGCTGGAAATTCAGGAGCTGCCCTGCCTGCTCTTCCAGCCCAGCAGGGACTCTAGAGTCATGGCTGGTACCACGGCACAGGCCATAGCCCTTTTTCTCAGATCAGGTACAGGACTGAACTAAACTTGGGATTATCTTACTACCCTGTGTTACACTATGTATGCCTTTTTGTTGTCTTGAAGCTCTGTTCTTCGGATTGTGTGGTGACTTCATAGAAGTGCTACTTAACCACAAAGGGGTGAAATCAGCATTTTAGAGCTCTACTTTCAAAAATAACTCATCTTTATCTTTCTACCTTCACCCCCAGGGTGATGTTATGCTTCTGCAAGCAATCTTGCAGCAGTGGTTTGAGATTTCATTCATTAGGTTTTTCAAAATACTTTGAAACTCTCAAAAGGGAGATGCTACTGAATTCTAAATATCTCCTTAATTAGCTCTGCTCAGAAGTTATTTTACCCAGTCAAGCTGAAAGATCAAAAATACCATAGAAAGGTAAGCTGCAGAACAAAACAAAACAAAACAAAAATCAATTTGGAGGTGGTTAAATACGTACCTGTTTCTTTACAGAGAAGCTTTATTATATCTCTTCCAAAGTGCATGACTGCTAGGGCTCTGTGGACACTGACCTACCATGGCTGGACTGTGGTGGGGGGGACCTACTGCAGTCAGTGGTGACTTAGAATGAGGTCTGAGAGCAGCCTCCATGGGGCATCTCCTCTATCAGCTCCGTTAGTTCACCACAGATTTCCTTCATTATTATTAACCATATTCTTGGCATTGGATGCTTTTTTTCACAGTGCTAACAATGCTGGCACTTTGCTGGCCATCATTAATTCAGCAAAGTTAAAATATGTGTTATTCCAGGTGTCCAGCCTCCCTGGATCTTTGTTCTGGCTCTTAACCTTTCATTATTCAGTCCAGTTATTTATTACCCTCTTTATAAATTCAGTACAATCTTCTAACTGACATTTTCAGTGAAAGGTCATCTGAATTACACACAGTGTTCCTTGTATCACCTGCCTTCCCCTCTAAAGGTCCACCAGAGCTAATGTTGGACTTGCCATCTATTTACTCATTACATTGTGCAATAGGCCTTTGATCCTCGCTTGTCTGTATGCCAGGGCTGTCTCCCATGAGGTAGCTCTAGGGTGGCTTTCTTTTCCATTCCCTTCTAATTAAGCTGGACATGTTTTCAATATCCTCTACTCTAAATACAGTTCCAATGTATTGCTTACAATGCCACGGGTGTGTTCATTTATTAATTGTACATGACTGGAACGCCAAGCATGTGGCCAACAAAACCAAGAGCTGGATGAAGAGATGGGAGCCTAAATCCATCTATCACTTGTTGCACCTGAAGTCCTTGAACCTTCCAGTTTTCTGGAAGCTGAGTACCTCTGCTGTGGGCAGCAGAGGCACCAAGGGCTACAGACCACAAAAACCATCTTGAAAATAAGTCCAGTCAAAATTAACTGAAAAGATGTTTCTTCACTTGGTTCACCAGAGTGTCTGTCAGATGTTCCTAGAGCATAACTAAAACGGCAGGCTACACATCAAATACTGTGCTTTTCTTCACAAAGTTTTCCTTCAAAAGTCCACCCCCAGATTCAGAGGTGATGGTGCCAATGTCCCTTTTGATAGTGAAAACCTGAATATTTAGCAGCTTCACTGTGAGATGAAAGACCTGGGCTTAATTCAAGGACTTACTTCCTACCTCTTCATTTCTTATGCACTTTATGCAGGGACATAAACTGTCATTGGAACTGCACTTGAAATTCAAGTGATTTATCTGTTTCCTCTGCCATTTGAAAGAAGGGCTTTTTAAGCACCTGCTTTACAAACTATGATTACCAAGCAGGGCACTTAAGCCCAGAAGAAGGCGAAGGTTTAATCTACCTTTTCCAAGTGAGTTAAGTAGGTTTCCTATAAGGTGACTTTTCAGGGATCCCCAGTCAGAGCACTGGATCTCAGGGGCCTGCTGTGGACCGTGGACAGGTTCTTAGTCTGAGGAACATGAGAAACATATATTTGTTGACACACTGATTTTCCAGTAATGCATAAAATATCGTGTTTTTTTCCTTTCTAAGGAAGAAGGAGCTAGAGAACTACCACATCCTGAACTACTACTATATATTTTGGTGGGGAGAAGGTGTCTTACAAGACTCTTCTGTGGAATGGGATTCAGTCACACCTGGTGATGGTCTTTCACACAGACTTTCGGTCAAGTTCCAAGCACTTGCTGACTCTAAAACTGAATTTGGCACAAGTTTGACTACCAAGACATTTTTTAATACAGCCCAGTCATCACAGCAGGAAAAGGCAACTCATCTTCATCCTCTGTAAGAGTGAAGTGTGAACTTAACACATATTTAAAGCATGTATTTCCCCATGCTCCACCATTTATGTACCACTGTATAGAAAAAAAAGCAGGAATCTCCTCTCCTTGTTTTAGTCCAGGCACTTTATACCCTCTGGGGAAAAAAAAAACTTTTGGGAAAGAGCTACTTTTGGCTTCAGTGATGTATCTCTGACCTGGGGTCAATGTTAGCACTCCTAATAATTATGTTGCTAGAGATGTAAAACAAATTTAAAACATAGGATCATTTCCTGCTGGTAATAATATCCTAGACAGATAACTTTAAAAAGCACAAGGAAACTGTGAAGCAGAAATAATAGCAAGGTCTGTGTAAGGCTATCCCAGCTCTATGAACTGCTGCAATATAGAAACTCAGGGATTTAGGTCTTTACTCAAAAACCATGTAGAGCTTTCCAGAAAGCAGCTCAGAGCAAAGCTATGACAAACAAAAGGCATAATACAAAGACAATAAGTATTTCTAGGGTAATTTTTTCGGGGTAGGTGAAGTAGGCGTGAAGTTTCTGTGCAAGATGCAAATGCTAATGAAAAAGGGCAACACCATTTATTGCTTGCCAAAGGTAATTGTGTCCTGATAAAAACTGGCAAACTAGAGAGAAAAATTAATCCCATTTTCTTTGTGTTTTTTTTTTTTTTCTTTTGTTGCTGTTAATTAGGGCATTTATGCAACAGGGAATCAAAAAAAAAGTTCATTTGGTGCCTTTGAAAATCATCTGGAGCCAGTATACAAAGCTTACAGTTCCAAATCTCATCTTTCTTTAATCAGGTGTAAAACCAGCATAATTGAAAGGAGAGAAATGATGAATCACCATCTGGAGGTAGCTGCACAAATGGCATTCTTACCACTCTTCTCAAAGCAATTATGGGCTTCCAGAAGAAGTTTGTGTTTGAACTCAGTGTCCTGGATCCTCAGCCACCCAGAGCATGGCTGGGACACATTACAAGGCCCATTCAGACTCTGTGGCCATGCTTCCTTCCCACCAGAGATAGGGAGATGGAAGCTGTGTCCATCAGAGGAGTTCTGCTACAGAGCTGGAACACAGCCAAGGCATGTACTCGGACCTGGAAACAAAGAAGCACTACTAAGCAGCATGTTTTTGGCATATAGTTTACAGTAGGTATGTGTTCCTAAGAGCAATTGCAGAGAGGGAATTCATTTAAAGATCTTGAAATTTTCTAAATTGTATTTCTATGCTGTACTAAATGAAAGCATGTTGTTATACACTGCTGAGAAAAGAACTGAAAACAAAGAATTTAGGAAAACAACGTAAGGACAACAAGGTATGAAAATGGAACACAGAAAATTTATAAAGGAATATAAGAGAGTAGGATGAAGAATAGCACTGGGAAAGTGAATGAGGACTGGTTATTTCTCTTCTTTACAATGTAAGGAGTCAGCAGCATTGAGAAAACTTCCAAGCAGATGTTTATAAGAGAAAAAAAAAACCAAAAACATTTTATCACACAGTATATTAGGCTGTGAAACTTACTGGCACAAGATGTGGCAGATAAGTATAAAGAGATCCAAAAGTGATTAGATAAATTCTTGTAAGAAACATCCATTGCCAGGTATCAGTCACAGAACTGTAAATAGAACCTCCTGCCCAAGACGTGACTAAACCATAGCTTGCTGGAAGCAGTATTCCAGAAGGAATACTTCCCTGCTGGAAGGGTATTCCAGAGGATTACCACGCACATTTTCAGACTTTGTATAATTCCTGTAAACAGCTGCTCTTCATTTTGATGGCGACTCTTCACTCTCGGTGTTCAATATAGCCAGTAACATATTCTCAGGTTTTTTTAGGCAAGTAGCTCAAGAAGAAACTGTTCTAGGGATACTGCTCAAGGACCATAAGAATTTCAGGTTTCCTAGACATCATGACAGGTGCTAGAGGAACTCTTTGTTCTGTCACACTGATTCACTATAATTTTCAAAAGCTTGGGATGCAAAAAGTGCTTGAGGTTTTTTCTTCAACTTCAGATTTTGCTACTTTGCTCACAAGTGGAGGAAATATTTTCTGAACAATCTGCAAATTGTAAAGTAGTGTAACAAATAACTGGATGCCAAAGAGCAGACAGCTTAGGGAAAAAGAAACTGTACATCTTTGCATACATTTCGTTTGTTGATGTCATTTGTGATTGTATTCTACATTTAGGAATAAGAACTCATACATATGTAGGCAAGTACAGAAAGCATAGACATGTAAATACAGACACATATATACATACCTCAGATTCTTCTTTTCTGTCCTGTGTGAAGAACAAGCTGAATCCAAGATGCACACAGCTCATCTAGTAATACATGATAAAATTACAAAAGGAGAGAGAGCATCTCACATGAAGATAACCTAGTACAGACACATTATAGAAGCAGCTCCACCATAGCCTGCATGACTATCCATCCCTGGTGTGTCAATCCCCATTTCCACATCCACATTCCTATATCTTATTCACTCACGCTACTTAACAGGAAGGGCACTGTGCATGCAAACCAACACAGCTGAAGGTTGGGACCATCCATTCCAATCCCTGCATGCAGCAGAGGTCACCACAAGCTGGTTTTCTATGAGAGAAGCTAATCAGCCACAGAATAAGGATTTTATGCAAGAAAGGCAAGCAAAAATCCCCAACAAGGCTTTGGAGATAAAACAGAATCCTCTGAGATTTCAGAATTCAGACTGTGTGAGGGAGATGGTTGCCTTCCCACAGATGTATAAACCTTTTCTGCCTTCTTAAAGTTCGTGTGTGCAGGAAATGCCTGTGGTTTCTGCACTTATTTTACACAGGATTCCTGAAAAACGCAGCGAAAGTCTCCAGAGAGACACTCAGAGAAGGTTTTATAAGAGGAAAAGCCTAAGCAGTGGGAATATGCATCTCGCTCTACAAAGGGAGTTAGATTCTGGTTGCACAAAGGCTGCAGGTCTGTAAGTTGTAGAGTTGAAAGCAATCATCCCCCCCAGCCCAGCTCCAGAGGTGGTAATAATCAGTAGCTAGAGCCCTTTTTGATAGACTTGTGCCCATTTGGGAAGCAGGCTTATAAAGCCCAGGATCACAAACAATTTCTTTGCTCCATTCAGTTATGACTGGTTTGTGTTACAGGAGATGCTACAGCTCTTGGAAAACTAGTATTTCCAGGTACTTTATTGTGGCCTTGGCCAGGAGAAAAGTAATGCTAATACAGGAGCGTGCTGGGTATGGGATTATCCAGGCAATGCCATCACTTGCAAAAGCCAACCTTGTACTTCACTCTACTAAAGCAAACAAAGCTTAGAGGAACATACGGAGTACTTCAGTGTAATCAGGAGACAGAGCAACTTGCCTGCCATCAACCACTTTTCACATTGTTATAGGCTAAAGAACACAGTGTTCTGCATTACTAGATGACGTTCTGGTGCACCTAAAAATGTTAGGGCTTGGGGGTTTTTTTAATATTCTCCACACTCCTACTAATCTACTTAAAATGATGAGTTTGTACAAGCTGACCCCACCTGCAGCTGTAGTCAGTTCAGAACCATTTCTTATTAAGCATTTCAAAATAGTGACATACAAGTTAGAAGCAGAGAAGTGTTCGGGCATCAAAGCAGCAGTGAGCAAGAGGAGTTGGATTTGGAGCTCTGGGGCTGAAATAGTGCAGTTTGAGCTTCTTTACAAAGAGTGATGCCAAACCATAAATGACTGGCAGTGTAAGCAAGAGTAGTATCATTAACTCTGGGGACATGATGCAATGACAGCCTAGAAGCTGATTTTTTCCATGACTGTCCTTTGACAGAAAATTTCATACTTACACAGTGCTTGCTTGTCTCAATCTATTAGAATATTTAGTGTTTTTCAGGCTTTGGTAGAAGTGAAAGCATACTAAATGTTGCTTTTGTTCTGCAGCTAAATGGGAGGAAGAAACCGATTAAAACATGTCACGGCCTCACAGATACACGTGTTTTGTATGCATTTCTATAGTGTAAACAGCTTTTCTCTGCAGGAGCTGTTCTAACCTGTTCTGGAAAAGATTTTCTTTCCCCCTTGAAGCTGTTTGATTTCCCCACCTATAAAGCTGATAACGAGGATGTGATTCTGACACCTAGGGGAACACAGGTACGAGTGGAAATACATTGTATTAGTCTGTAACTCTCTTTCAGAATGTGTTTCTTAATACGGTATCTGTTTAAATTGAAAAGTGAAAGCCTGTCATGTAATATTCTCTCTGTGAATAAACTATAAGGTTAGCAGACACGTTGCAATGAATAACCAATGATACTGGGGTTTCCAGAAATCCAGTTTAATAGTTTCTTCATATGTCTGTCTTTATACATCAAATAAAATTCCAGCAAAAGAAGTAATGTACAGTTCAAGAAAATGCCCAAAGCTTCCTCTTTATTGGTTTACAATTAGGTACAAGACTGCCTCTCTGTTATGTTCAATGATGGGACAAGGGGCAACGGGTGCAAGTTGGACCATAAGAGGTTCGGCAGAAATATAAGGAAAAACTTTTTCACTCTGAGGGTCATGGAGCACAGAAACAGGCTGCCCAGAGGGGTTGTGGAGTCTCCTTCTGTAGAGACATTTAAAACCTGCCTGGACACGTTTCTATGGGACCTGCTCTAGCTGATCCTGCTCTGGCAGGTGGGTTGGACTAGATGATCTTTCAAGGTCCCTTCCAACCCTTACCATTCTGTGATTCTGTGATTTGCAATACCCAGTGAAGATTTAATGATTTATTTACAACATCAGCTGGTGGCTCTCACTGTACAATCGAGCTGTTTTGCTGTTTACATTCATAGTAGGAAGAGCCCACTTTTAGGTGCCATTTATGGATAGGGTTAAGAGGTGGACTGAAACAAAGCAATATTCTCACTACCAGCCATGAACATACCTCTGAAATCCTGTTTCCACATATAGCTGAAGGAAGATTCCAGCACCTAGTGCACTGATGTAACCATTATATTTACAGCTAACATAAGGTGTCTCCACCGAGAATAACATTCCCACTCATGTCAAAGGGAGGTAAGTGCAAGCTGGAAGCAGAATGTATTTTAAGGTGCAGCATACAAAACGTATAATTCTGGTGCTAAAGATGCACCCTGCTCATCCTGCCAGAGACCTCCAAAGCTAATGAAGACACAGAGTATGTTGTCTTTACAACTGCGTGTAGGAGGATCTTTTACAATTCTTTCTACACAAGATATTAAACGGGGGGGGATATATACTTTTATCATAATACGCAAACTGTTTCATGGAATCACAGAATAACTTGGGTTGGAAGGGAACTGTGGAGGTCATCTATTGCTAACCATTCAAAGCAGGGTCAGCTTCAGAGTCATCTCTCAGAGCAGATTGTTCAGGGCTGTGTCCAGTCAAGTTCTGAATATCTCCAAGGACGCAGATCGCAGCACCGCTGAGCTCCTGTCCCCATGCTTCACCACCCTTATGGTAGAAAAATTTTCCTAGCACCTGATCAGAACTTCCACCTTGAAGATATAACCTAAGACCCTTTGGATTAATCATAGTCCTGTTGACAACTACAGTTTTAGACCATCCCTAAACCATGTATAACAAAGGTTATTCTTTCAGTTTTTCAGAATAAACCATTAATTTTTCCAGGCTATTTTCTGATATCTAGTCAGTAGGGTGACACTGCTTGAAATAATTTCACAGACTGTTTCTCAGTACAAGATAAATACCATCCATTGGAATCACAAAATCAATGCCACAGTTGCACTTCATCTGTGATAAATCCAATATTTTTCCCATTACACAGCTGTTGCAAAACAGCATGCTTATGACAGCATGACTAGATGCAAATTACTCACACAGAAGGCATGAGGGTTTCACCTTAGAATCCTCCCAACACAGACAAAAGCTCTTTGTTTGGGGAGCAAAAATCAGGACTCTCTGTTACAGCTACACGTGCCTGAGGTTTTGAAATCCCTGTTTTGCCATTGCCTGCTATGTCTTCTGATCATCAAACTGGATTTGCCTCTCACAGATTAAAAGATGCAATCTACAACACAATTTCCTCCAGTAACAAAAGTTACTACTGGCTGAAACGCTTTTTTAATGTCTGTATAAATACAAACACTCACCCAGACTTTCCATCTCCACAAAGAATTACTTGCCTATCTAGAGGCAATGTGCCCTTTAATTCCATAGGTCTGGCAAATAAAGAAAGCAGGTAAGCTAGAATCAGGCCAATCTTCATGTATAGCCTTAAAATTCACCTATGGTACATCTTAACCGTGATAAGAACACATAGAGTCAGATATGACAAAGTACTGTATCCAACCTGGCAAATCTCATGGTAACACTGTTCTCTTACATAATACATATTTTATGACAGTAACAGTCATGACTGGAATACAAGAGTGCTGATATGTGCATATATATTGGTCATAGCTATTGAGCCAGGTATGTGAACCTTGATAACTGGAGTGGATGCTCTAATTTTATCTTGAGAAGGAAATTTAATTCTGGGCATCAGAAGAAGCCATGCTGTATGTAGAGAGACAAAGAATATCAAGAGAAACACACACTGAAAGGCTGATGCACTCATCTGCATGGCAGGTCACACTCACAGCATTTAGCAGAAAGGAAAATAAGGCTTTCCCTGTATAATCCTCTTACAAGATCAAGTCTTCAGGAGAGTAAATGAGACTCAAAATATTCTTTCTCCCTGCAGTACAGATGCACAGCGTAGCTCCTACCACCAGTGTGGGAGATGTGTGTGGAGGGTAAGAAAGGTAAAATCACAGATTAAAAATGGCTTCTGGTTGACACAGAAATCACAGCTGCTGAATGGAGAAAGACAGTCCATAGGCATTTGAGCAGAGTTACAAGATGTGGCAAGATGTTGCATTTCCATTCTCTTCTCTGGTTTCGTTTTGTTTCCTTAATACTTGTTTGACAACCCACAGACCATTCTCAGGCTATAGCAACAAATAATCTCTTTGAAGGTCTTCCTCATTTCCTGGCTACGAAAGGCATATATCAAGGGGTCAATCACAGAGTTGCACATAATGAGAATGAGGTACATGTTGAAGTGAGACATGAAGCAAACACAGTAGAGGTTTTGAGGGCAGGAGATCATCAGGATGAGATGAAGGAAGAATGGAGCCCAGCAAACAATGAAGATGCCAAGAAGCATGGTCAGAGTGATGGCTCCTTTCATGCTGGTTCTTTGACGGACAGAGTTGTACCCAGGAAAAGCAGCTATTTTCTTCACATGAGTACGAGCCAGGAGGAACATATGGATGTACAGCGAGACCATGAGGAACAACATGGTAAAAAACATAGTGATGAGACAAATGATCACGTAAGTCGATTCATAATAAAGAATGAAGATAATGCCACAGCCTGTGCAAAAGGTCCAGATACATGCAATAATAAGCCCTGATCTTTTCACCGTCATGATGTTGTGATAACGCAGGGCATAGAAGATAGTGATATACCTGTCTACTGCTATAGCCAGTAAACTGCACATGGAAGCCACCACAGATATGCAGATCATTGAATCAAAGACATTGTCTATATGACGGACAAAGGCATCTTCCATAATTATGTGTCTATTGTTTATTAAGTATATTGTTATGGTCTCCCAAGCATTAGACACGCTGACCAGCATGTCAGCCACTGCTAAACTGCAAACAAAAAAATACATGGGTGAATGCAAGTTCTTGTTCTTAACTATTGCACATATAACTAAGATATTTTCAAGGAGGCTTACAATGCCCAGAGTTAGGAACACCTCAGCCGCAATGACCACTTGCTCACATGGCGATGACTTGCTCTTGACAGTAGGCACAGTAAAGTTGCTGCCAAAGGCACTCAGGTTTAGTTCAGAAACATAGAGTTGAGAGGACATGTTCATCTCTGGAAGCAAACACATTCTGTTCTTTTGGAGGGACTTTTCAAGGAGCGCAGTAAATGCATTTTCCGAAAGGCAAAAGACCCTGCCAAAAAAAATACAGCATGTCGAGAACAGGCAGAAGTTGACAAAACAAATATCACCCATTTCTGTTTAATTTGGCTTCTACACGTCCTTCCTTTTCCACACCATATTCTTCTACTAATTCTCAGTTAACCTCCAGTTGGCTCAGAGTTTTTCTACCCATCCTTCCTGGGAAATTAAAACCACAAATGAAGACATTCATGCACGCTTCATTCATAGTCTTGTTTATTCTATTCAGTGCCCCAGAACTGAACATAGTGTCCTGGAAATTCTGCTGAACACCGAACAGCAAACAGTTTTCAAAGTCTCGATTCTCAGACCCTAGAAATGCAGGCGGATACAGAATTAGGTTCAGCAGAATCTGCTTGCTTCAATACAATATATAGAAGTTATTGCCACAATTAAGAACTGAACATTTTCAATAAAATACTGAAATGTTTTCCTACCTTTGTACTTACTAAGTTCACATGAACTGTGTTATAAACAGCTTATCCGTGCAATACTAACATGCTCTCTTAAGAGCATACTATTAAACACTTAACCAAAGCAAATCCATACATTTCAGGATCCACTTAGAGAAATCTATTCCAGATGGAGAGTATTTTATTCAATGCTTTTTTGGTAATGGCAATATTCAGGGCAAGCTGTAAGCTGTCGGGTCCTTAACAAGGGGAGCACTCCAAGCTGATTGCCAGTGACTTGTTGCAAATAAAATTCAAACAGTATCAAGCTGAATGATTTTCAGTTTAAAAAGTAATCTCTTATTTGTAATCAAGAATTAACTGTACCTATTTACCAGAGCTGCTCCTTCAGCTGCTCTTCCTCTTCACCGCCTGCAACCTTTCCTCCAGAGAGCAGAAGTTTCAGCCCCCCTTCTCATCCCACGTCTGGGGCTGGGGACTCCTTGGTGGAAATAGATGACAAAAATAGAGGAAAAGGAGTGAGTAAATCCATAAAGTCAAGGCTGACCACGTATAAATTACTTACTGTGCAACTGCCTTTTTATAGACTCCAAGCAATAACGACTTCAGTACTCAGGACTGTGGCTCCTCCTCCCCTTCTTGCCCATCTGAACTTCTCTTTTCAGATTTTGTTTGCAAAGACTTGGGTTTTTACCACCATCTAGTGGTCTTTTCTTGTTTTTCTAACTGAACAATGTTTCTGATGTAAAATTCACGATGAGCTCTTTATCATGTTAAAGGAGAAAATGCACTAGGCGTTTCCTTTCCAAAGACATTTGGTTTTTTGTTTTCTCTACTATTGCTCGTACTCACTGACAATAAGTTCATACTGCAAGAGTGCTTCAAAAAGAGGTGAGAGCAGAAGGCTGTTACTGAAGTGGGAGGTTTATTACTGTTATAAGCACAGTTATAATTTTGCAAGAATAAGAACCACTCTGTTAACAAAACTCAGAGAGCATACAGTCAAGCTGGTCACACCGCTAGTAGAAGACAGAACTCAAGTCATTTGTGTGAAAAATCGAACAAACAGTTGTGTTCCTGTCGTCTTGCTAGAATAGAAATTTCTCTGCAGACACGGAGGGACTTCACAGCGCATCGTGCCGGTAGCCAAAGCTTCCAGATGTGGCTGGTGAATTCCCCCAGGTTTCAGAGGATCTAAGAGCTGGCAAACTCAGTGCTCAGTGGCTTAAATCCCTCTGTGGGTCTAGTAATCAGGCAGTTGATGCCCATTCTGGGCCTTACTCAAAAGGTGGAAAAATCAGCATGAGTCTTTTCTTTAGCAAACAGACTTGTGCTTGCAGACTGAGGAATGATATTAAAAGTCTCTGCTTCTCCAAATCACCAGCTTTCCCCAGATTAGGGTTTGGGTGCAGGTTTCGTGGTATGTAACAGTTTCAAATACTTATTTTTAACCTATAGAATTTTTCTTAAAGAATCTCCCACAACAAACACAAACTTTATTGCTTTATCCTATGTCATTTTTGTGTTTTCAGTCTTCAGATAGAGTTTTATCATTATAACACAACTAAATCCATATTTCTAATTATTCTATTCCACAGAAGCTCCCTCCATTGTTACTATTAGCTTCACTCTAGGGATGCTGAAAGACCTGGGCATTGTATGAAATGTTCTTAGGTACAAATAGTCCCTGCACCAAAGGAGACAGTGAAAAGCATTTTTATTCATTTCAGTAAAATGGCTCCTCTAGCATTATGCTGTTATAGTCTAGAGATGAACTTTGTATGTCCTTCTCCCTGCTACCGGAAAGAGAATTTAGATTATCACAGACTAGAGGTAGCAAATTGGCCCAAGTGCAGCTGTTAGATGGGAGCGGATTATGCCAGATAGTGAACAGTGACACTCCCTGTTATTATTTCACCTGCCTGTGTGCCTAATCTGAGCTCACAGTTCTTTGCTATGCCCCAAAGGAAAGAATAGAGGATGCTCCTCTGCAGTTCTCTCTCTGTTCTTTAATGTAAAGCGTGTTTTTGTTCTCTCAGGCTATCTTTAGTTAACTTACCTCAGTTATCTTTTGCTATCTGTTGCATAGTGACTGATTTTCTCATTGCAGACCCTGGAAATCACATACCGAAAAGTAATTTTTTTTTTTTCTTTTAGTGTTCCTGTATCTAGGAAAAACTGCAGGCATTGTGCTTTTTTCACTTCCAATTATTTCTATTCCAGTATCCTATTTTTTTGTTTATCACACTCTCCTTTTAAATTCTGTTCATCCTCCCATTTACAAATTCCTGTGTATTCTCAGTTTAATTAAGTCCTTTGCAGCCCAGCTTAGCTGCCTTTATAAAAGTTCTCACTGTACCTGCTAGAACTCAGTAGGCCAGCTGATTACAAGAATAAATCACACATCAGGCTGGATGGTTTGGCTGTTATTCCTTAGGGCGATGTCAGATCTCTCGCATATAAATTATGAATCAGTCTTTGGATTCTTCTTCCACAAGCCAGACAATGCAGGTGTAAACCCTGGTACAAGTGTCTACACCAGACAAAGAAACTCCCCTTTTTACAAAGCCTGAATAAAAATTACCTGTCTAGAAACTGGCATAGTGAAATAGAGGTGGTTTGTTTATGTTAAAGAATGAAATGAAAAAATACTTTTTCCTTTAAAAAATTTTAAAAAACAACACTTTTTGGTTTGTTTTTTTTTTCTAGAGGGTTTTGTCATTAGGCTTTGTGGTCTTCAAGGGGTCTTACAAGGAAGATGGGGACAGTCTTTCAGCAGGGTCTGTTGAGACAGGACAAGAGGTGATGGTTTAAACTAAAAGAGGGGAGATTCAGACTAGAGAGAAGGAAGAAATTTTTTACAACAAGGGTGGTAAGACCCTGGCCCAGGTTTCCCAGAGAGGTGGTAGAAGCTCCATCCCTGGAACCACTCCAGGTGAGGTTGGCTGGGGCCCTGAGCAACCTGCTCTAGTTGCAGATGTCCCTGCTCACTGCAGGGGGGTTGGACTACATGACCTTGAAAACCACTTCCAACTCAAAACATTCCCTGATTCTATAATTCTACTGCTGTACAGAGCAGCTATAAACATTATATTTTGACAAGAAAGTAACTGAAGGGACACCCAATTAGCAGTGGGTAGAGGCATGCAGGTTAGTTATCATGATTGTAAGTAAAGGGGTATGAAAGCACAATATTTGGGTTCTCTTGGAAAGAATACAACAGTCACTTCACCTTCCAGCTAGAGAACTTCTGATTGAATAAACTGGTCTTTCAGATGTTCATGATCTTGGTGTCTGTATCTCTTGTTTGTTCAGTCAAATAAATTCTCTGTCTCTACAGACCGGTTGTCACTTGGTGTTTTCCATGTCCACAAACATGATGTCTGGACTGCCAGTGTGGACAAACACTACTTCATACATTGCAAAGCTTGTATTGGTATTTACCTATTGGGCTGTACCGATACAGCACAGGACCTGACGCCTTGAGTGTACACAGAGTGGGTACCCTGAGGAACACACTGAAACCCCTGACATGTTCTCAAAACACCACTTTCTTTCCACAGACGGAAAGAGAAGGCAAAGTTGGACTGAGGGGCTTGGAATCTGGGTGCACAGGTCTCCCTGAAGCATAGAAACAAGCACAGCTGGGCCATACACCAAGGAATCTGGAGCTGGAATTCTTGGGAATGCTCCTGTGGTCCATGGTTATCCCCAAAAAGATGCTAAAATCTATCTTTAGGAAAAGGTGTTTTGTTCTGTACTTCATGTAACATCTTATCTGGTGTAAGAAAAATGCTAATTGCTTAAAGTCCTTATTACACTAAACTTACTAAGAGTTTGCTTTGGGCTCCAGGAAAAAAGATCAAAAGCACCCTGAAAAGATATCAGTGAACATAACTGATGCAGGTGTTGAATGAGCCATCAAGGAGAGGTGTGCTGCAGGACCTTGTATTAATGAACAAAGAAGGTCTGGTCAGAAACATGAAGCCTGGGGGCAGCCTTGGCGGTAGTGATCACAACATGGTAGAGTTTAGTATCACAGGAAGAAGAAGCAGGGCAATAAGTAAGATTGCACTCTGAACTTCAGGAGGGCTAACTTTGTCCTCTTCAAAGACCTACTTGAAAGGATCCCTGGGGCTAAGACTCTAGAAGGTAGGGGGGCCCAAGAGAGCTGGTTGATATTCAAACATCACTTCCTCCAAGCCCAAGATAGGTGCATTCTTTTGAGTAAAAAAACGAGTAGAGGAGGCAGGAGACCAGCATGGATGAGCAAGGAGCTGCTGGAAAAACTCAAGTGGAAGAAAGAAGTTCACAGTATATGGAAAAAGGAACTGGTCTCTTTAGAGAATTATAGGAATGTTGCAAGGATATGTAGGGATGCAACAAGAAAGGCCAAGGCCCTCCTGGAATTAAATATGGAGAAGGAAGTAAAAGAGAACAAGAAGGGCTTCTTCAAATACATCAATGGTAAAAGGAAGACTAGGGAAAATAGACCTCAGAGGGTCATGATCAGTGGCACAGAGTCCAGTTGGTGACCTGTAACTAGCAGTGTTCCCCAGGGATCACTTCTGGGTCCGGTCTCATTCAACATCTGCATCAATGACCTGGATGAAGGAATAGAGTGTACCCTCAGCAAGTTTGCTGATGATACTAAACTGGGAGGAGTGGCTGATACACTGGAAGGCTGTGCTGACATCCAGTGGGATCTGGACAGACTGGAGAGCTGGGCAAAGGCAAACCTCCTGAAGCTCAACAAGGATAAGTGTAGAGTCCTACACCTGGGGAGGAACAACACCATGCTAGGGGTAGACTTGCTGGAAAGCAGCCCCATGGAATGGGACGTTGGGAGTTCTGGTGGACAGTTACTCGTCCATGGGACAGCAATGTGCACTTGTGACCAATGGCATCTGGGGTTCATAAAGAAGAGTGTGGGCAGCAGGGAGAGGGAGGTTCTCCTCTCCCTCTACTCTGTACTAGTGAGACTACATTTGGAGTATTGTGTCCAGTTCTGGTCTCCCCAGTTCAAGAAAGAAAGGGAAATATTAGAAAGAGTCCAACATAGAGCTACAAAAATGATGGAGGGACTGGAACATCTCTCTTATGAGGAAAGGCTGAGAACCCTGGAGCTGTTTAGTCTGGAAAAAAGAAACCTGAGAGGGGATCTTATTAACGTTTACAAATATCTGAAGGGTGGGTGTCAAGTAGAAGGGGCCAGTCTCTTTTTAGTGGTGCCTTGTGACAGGATGAGAGGTAATGGTCACAAGCTGAAACACAGGAAGTTCCACCTCAACATGAGGAAAAACTTCTTCACTGTGAGGGTGATGAAGCCTGGAACAGGCTGCCCAGAGAGGCTGTGGAGTCTCTTCTCCGGAGAGATTCTAAACCTGCCTGGACATGGTCCTGTGTGGCTTGGCCTAGGTGACCCTGCTTTGGCAGGGTGGTTGTACTCGATAATTTCCAGAGGTCCCTTCCAACCATTCTATGATTTTATACAAAAGAAGTTCTCCAGCAGAGAAAGAGATGTCAGGGCCTATTCTGGTCCCATGCCATTTCTTCCCATTGTGAAGCACTGACAGAGAGCAGAAAGCCATTCCAGCCACATATCTGCCTCACAGGCTTTATCAGTGACCAGAGTGGGAACCATGACAGCATCAATGACAGCAACACATCCACTGGGACAGGAGAGAGCATGATGACCCTGACCCATAGGCCAAGTTACATCATGTCAAAACCAGCAGGGAATTGATTGGTGCCTTCATGGCAGCAAGATACTGCTTCTATCAATGAATGAATAAATGAGGCCAACAGTACAATGTGCCCCAGAAGAAGTTTCTGTAAGGGGAGCTTATTACACTCAGATGCATTCTGGGATTAATCTGTGCTAATCTTAACAGGTTCAGAGAAAGAGTTTTACTGACACTAATAGAAATCTATCCAACTTCTCTAGTGTTAATACACTGAAGCAATTTAATTCCAGTGTCAGTTCCAGTGTCCTTCTGTGACTGTTTTTATCTATTTGATGAAAATACGTTTGTCCTTCATAACGTAGTTTTGGATTGGTGCTCTTGGCCTACTTACTGAATCTCTCTTCTGTCTACTCTGGACTATGCTGTCATTAGTGTAGCACTTTAAAGCCACAGAGGACAGTCTCGGACTGCTCTAAGAGTTAGCCCATGGATCACCAAAAGTGGAGATTGTGGCCTTCTCTGCATTCCAATCACATAACAAATGTTCTCTAACTTCTCAGACTGAGAAAACTATGTCTCTTGACCTCTGTGCCGAGTAGCTTTGGCTGAGTTCCATCAAGGTCCCCACTGTTACCTCCCCAGCATAACCATGCAGTTAGTCTTTAATAAAGGCAGGCTATTAATCAAGAAAAAAATAAAAGGCATCAGTACTTCCTGCACTTAAATAAAAAATGGTAATATATCCTTTGCAGTTCAGTCCCCTACACTGTCCAGGGGATGTCTGAAAACCTGAAAGTTAAGCTTTGTATCAAGCAGTGATATAGTGAATACATTCTTCTACATCATGGCCCTAATTTTCAAATCAACACTTGAATGTTTTTTCCAGGAAGAACCATGGGAAATAAAGACTGAAAAAAAAAGACGTCAAAATATCACATAAACTGTGCCCTGTCAAAAGGTAGGTTCAGCCATGCTTAGTATGACTGCACTAGCACTTTTGACCATCACCCCTTTCATATGAGTCCTTCAAAATGGTTTGAGATAATCTCTGGCCCCTCTCAGTTAGTACCTATCAGTGGTGCTTCTTGCATCACAGTAGCACACCAAGAAAGATGCAGGCAATACAGGCAATGAAAGACATTTTAGAAAGACATACCCTAATAACCTATATCAGACCATATTGTAGCTAGCCCCCTAAACTGTAAAAAGGTAATAAGAGGTTTAGTAACCATCATTTTTATGTGCCTTCTAATGGAAGCCAATTCCAGTAATGAATCATTGCCTAACATTTTGTTAGAGCATGGGTCAGAAGTGCAGATCTGGTGAATCATACAGAAGTGCCAGCTGCAGACTCCACAAAGCACAAATGACCTATGAAAGGCCGTCAAAACTTTCTGACAGAAAGGAGGAGTAATTCACTAATGGACAAACAGGCTAGGGAAATTAAAAAAAAAAAAAAAAGAAGAAGAAGAAAAAAACCCAAACCACTTAGATTCTTAGTGGATGCTACTTTCTACAGCAGAACAGAAAGTATTTCTTGCTAGACCACAGAGAAGATTTCGTATGTCTTTATCCATTAGTGCAATTATCAACAGTGATTAAAAGCGCTACTTTAATTACATATTGTAAGACATTCCATGTCCCATTTCTGCAAGCTTACCTTGCAGTATGGCAATTTTAGTAACAGAATTAATATTGACCTGCAGTACCAACATTATCAAGTTCAATGATGCCATCACTTCTGAAAAACAGGAAACACAAAGCATACTCCCCAGCACAACCTGAATTCAGCCTTAGCAGCAGGACAGTTGGAGGTTTGTCTTAGTACACAGTGAGTAGCAAACTAGAGAAAATTAATTATCTCAATTAGTATATTCAGTTAATTTGAGGTTTTTCAACCAAGCGCTGGTTTTGGTGCTGAGAGTTAAGATTAACTGCTACCAATGCAGTGACAATAATAGTGAGAAAAAAAGCCAGTAAGACACAGTTTTCTCTTTTAGATCTATAAAAGTTTATTCTCGGCAGACTAAGAATGCCATTTTTTCTTCATCTTGTTTAGTCTTCTGAGAATAAACTTTTATAGATGAAGAAAAAATGGCATTCTTCTCAGTTATAAATAATACAATTGATTAAAACACAAAGGCAAATGAAAGTTTAATATTATTACAGAATTTATAAGAGAGACAGTTTAATCAACTAATGACACTTCCACCTCTTCATCTTCATGAGAGTCTTCCTAAAAGACAGTAAATTCATCAGTAACTGGAGGCTTCCTTTTAATGTCTTTTTACATTTTTTCGAGATTAACATAGCGAGCTTGTAAACTGACAGAGAATAAGAGGAAAGACATGGGAATTTCTTTCAAAGACATGCTCCATGAGTTAGAAAATACAGTGAAGAAAGGTTCAGGACACACAATCCAGTGGCAGAGACATTTTTGTCCTGAAGGTTTGTGCTGGATTTAGCATACAAGGTAGAGTGTATGCCCTGCAATAGGATGATCAATGCCTAGCTTGACACGGAGTTAGAATGGGGTGGACAGGCAATTCAAGCACTGCCATAAAGCATGACAGTATCAAATTAACCCATCAAGATTATTTTAAAAAATTTGAACCAGCTGAATGATTCTGTATTGCATCAGAGCTTTGCATCACAGATTTCTAACAGATTCAGAACATTAACTTCACTGTCATGTCAAACCACAGCTCCTACCTCCCTTGACAGTTTTAATATCACAGGATAACCTGACAGCTACTTGCAACTGTGATAATAAGGCTTTTGTCATGTGAGTCTGTGTGCACACAATCAATAAAACCAGTCAAAGAATGCTTATGGGTTGGAAGGGACCTTTAAAAGTCATCTAATCTGACCCCCTGCACTGAGCAGGGACATCTTCCACAAGATCAGGTTGGATATATTGGACCTTAATATTTTAGCCCTTTCTAAAAATTTTTCTTCCTATTCTGCCAGACCAGTTTTTATTTTATTCACAGTTTTGATTATCTGTGTTTCTCAAGGTTGGCCAATACAATCATTGAATTGGGGTTTTTTTGCAAAAGCTCTTCCAGAATAAATTTTAATTAACAGCAGAATGGCCATTACTTTAGAAATTCAGAACATAGCTTTGGGTCATTAAGTATTGACTTAAAGGCTGACCCCAGGCATACAGTTTAGAAAATTTTGTCCTATATATTTTCCAGCCTAGAGTTAGGAAAATATAATGGGGTTTAGGGCTTAGGGGGTCATTGTTGTGGTTTCTTGGTTGGGGGGGGGTGCATCTTTCCTATTTCTTTGGCATAACTACAGTTATCTGAAAATTATCATTTTCAAATGAACACTGTGAAACAAAACTGTGAAAGAAGCATGTCCACAGTATGGCATGAGTAGAAATCCATTTATTTCCATAATTATGGTCCCTTAAGCAGCCCTTAATTCCCAGCCTGGCCTCCACACCAACCTTAGAAACCAAGACTGTTCTCTTAGCTTGAATGTTTTTTGCATACAAATGAAATAAATATGACTGACCTTATTGTTGATGTGTGTGCTAACAAACTATCTCTGTTAACAGGAATACAGGTGCATAGCAAATGTTTTCTGTATTTACCAAAGCACAGCACAATTTAACAAGGGGGTGAGCTAGCTCAGAAAAAACTTACTTAGCTGAGGGAGCCAATTAGTAGATGAAGACAGTGAAGTGTCCATGTTCACTGGAAGTATGGTAATGATACCTGTCTTGCTCCTCTTCTGACCCCGACCCCATCACGGTATTTAGCTGCCTGAAAGACCATATACTTTTTTGACAGGAAGAAGAGTTGAGTTCTCTGAGTTTTATTGCTGTTTCTAATCAACAACAGTAAAATACTTTGTCCAGGGAACAAGGGCAAAAATACCAACTTCTCCTCTCTCAGAGGAGGGTTTTAATGACCAGCTATTTATTGAACACTGACACATTCCTTTCTGAGTTAAGTAAAGGTGACCTGTCTACCTGTGTCATAGCTGGTAGGATGGCATTATCAGCATGTGATGCATCATGACATTATAATCATTACAAGCTCCACAGCCTGCCTTTAGATGTTCCAGTGGCTCCAAAAGTCCTCCTCCAGCTTCTGTAAGATAGACATCCAGGATCTCCATACCAGCCTGCAAGAGTTGAAACATCTCTTCTGGTCACCAGGAACAAACAGAGTCTGCACTGCCAACAGTCTTCATCCAGGACAGATATCCAGGATCTCCATACAAGGC
This sequence comes from Todiramphus chloris collaris, assembly GCA_025345505.1. Lineage (NCBI taxonomy): Eukaryota > Metazoa > Chordata > Aves > Coraciiformes > Alcedinidae > Todiramphus > Todiramphus chloris. Next base: position 4,222,915 of record JANVCC010000047.1, read on the forward strand.
CAAGACAGCCAGCAGACCTTTTCTGGTTACCAGGACAGACGTGGTCAGCACTTTGAACAGTGCTCACCCAGCTCCTGTAGGATGACATCCACTCTCTGTCACCAGGCCAGAGGTCGCCATGCTTGGCAATGGTGTCTTGTGATAAGGGGTTGCCCCCCTCACATCACTGAGCCCTCAATGTCACAGTCTAGTATGTGAGGGTAGTCGTAAGTCAGGCAGCCTTACCCTCCAGTTCCTGCAGTAGGAAGTATGAGGACATGAAACATGCTGCTGGGTCTGGATGGACAGGATTAGGACAACTGTAGTAGCATGAGTTTCCTTAACTATGTCTCCATCCAAGATAGCCAATACT
>JANVCC010000047.1:4223276-4261477 GCA_025345505.1 Todiramphus chloris collaris
TTCCTTAACTATGTCTCCATCCAAGATAGCCAATACTTCTTTCTAGCGCTTCTTGCTGGCACCCAAAGGTTTTGACATCTCCTGTAGCACCAGATTTATGCACACGTGATCAGGTCACTGTGAAAGAGACATGCAGGAGCTGAAGGATTTTCATCTCAGTGTCTGCTCATGGGCAGCACAGGGCAGAGGCACAGCGAGGTTACAACCACCCATTATGCCATCCAATGCTTTGGGCTAGAAAGCAAGCATCAGCCTGAGGTCCCAGAGCAGCAGGGGAGAGCTGTGGGGAAAGGCTTCCCTCATGACACCATGCAGGGTTGTGTCCAAGGAAGGGGCAGATGAATGTGACCGCTGACTGTGAATGCCAGGGTTCTGGACTGAAAGGCAACAGAGATGTGTAAGGTGATCAAAGGCAAAGTGTTGTATCTGTGTGAGGTGTAGACACACACAGTGAGGACTGATCATCACGGCGGGCTGGAGACAGCTCTCAGTGGAGCTGGAGGAGAAGGCAGGAAATCCCAGATGGTACATGATACCTAAGATGATCTCTTGACTTTCTCTGGCAGGGGTGGGAACTTAAAGGAAGCCATGCAAATACATTCTGCTATCCATGGTTTTCCTTTATTGGTCCAACTTAAAAAGTTACTTTATGAATTGCTTCTTTTTCAAGTAGCGTTTGGGAAGCCAGTGTCCTCTGCTTGATCCATAAGATGAGTGGACTTTTTCCTTAGCAATAGTGTTTTGTGAATTCCAAGCTTCCATTAGGTGAAATTCTACCATTTCCTTTCAGTAAGGAGAAAACCTATCATATTTAAGTATACAAGATTAAAGTAATTTGTTATCTTCTGAAGCCATAAAAGTCACATTGGGATTTTACCATCAAAATAAAGTAAAAAAATTTAGAGGACTTTAAGGGAAACTTTGATGAGCAATGTAAGATAGACATACTTCTGAATACATTTACCTTACTTTATGAATTAATAGCATGTCTAGTTCAACTGCTACTGTCAGAGAAGGCACAGTGACCTATTCTTACACACAGAAATACTGATTGATTTCAGAGAAAGTGCGGGGAGCTCTCTGAATATCAACAGGGCACAGCTTTAATGAAAATTCCAGCCTCCAGCTTTTCACAGGAGCACTCTACACAATCTTTAAAGAACATAATTGTAAATTTGGCCATAAGGAGTTCAAAACAATTTGCTTTCTAATATGACTTGGTCTCATTGAGGGCATTTTGACCACAGATAAGGAAATTGTGAAAGTTTCAAGGAACGGATTCAAACAGATGGGAGCGTAATGTTGCACTAAACAGGCTGTTGACTTCTAGGTGTGAGTGAAGCCTTGTTCAGATATGCACCCCTTTGCCTTTCCCCATTTCTTTGCTATTATTAAATATCACCACAGCAGTATTTTACCCAGTGAAGTTACAGGAAGTTGCATCAGCCATCAGTTGTGGAAAGTTACTCAAAACCATATTGATGATTTAGTGTTTGAAATCCTTGCCTACACGTGGCTGCCGTTATTGCAGTATGGAAGTGTAAAATCAGATCTCCTCTTCAATGGCAGGTTGTTTTACTGATATTGCAGAGGTAATGTAAGTTTTCTTCCTCATTTCCTTTTCAGATTGTACAATGAAATTATTTTCTGCATAGTATTTTCTAACGAGTACATACATGCAGAAGAAAAACTAATGGTTGCTTCTTTTTTCTCTTAGTTGCTTTTATTCTTTCTGAGCATGTAATAAATACAAAAACATAAATTAAAAGTGATCCCTCCCTGGACAAAAAAAAATGGTGCTTGCAAGGCAGCAGTGAATAAATAATACCGCACTTCTATCACTCAAGTTGGAAGAGTAATGAGTAAAGTGATATCAAGGACAAGTTTGCTACAAAACTGCCTACTCCACTGAAGCTACCCCCGAACTCACATTGCCAAATTGCCAAAAAACATCCAGGTTCTCCTCAAAAGACCACCTGCTGTGATCCAGCTTAGGAAAAGCAAGCAACTAGGTAGTGCACTGCAACCAGCTACAGTAATTAGCATTGCTAGTTGCCCACATAAAAACAAAAGTCATAATCATGTTCCACTCAATCTCTGTCACTTGGTGACACTAATTGTGCAGCCACCAAATGTGAAGCATAAAACAATGTCATGATAAACAGAATCTTTAATACTTAACACAAGTGTTTATGTCTCAAGGAGGCACAAACCCCATGCTGTGTATTTGTGAAGAGGCAGACCACTGTAATGAAAATGGGCTTAAGAGAAGACATGACCACAGAAGCTGTGGCAGATCATGGTGTATTGCTACTCACTAGATGGAGCACAAATACGTAATACAAAGGCAGCTGCCAGTGATAATCTTTCCTATAGCCCTGTAACTTACTGTTTTGCCATCAGGAGGAAGAGGATCACAGAGCTCTAAACTTGCTTGTCTTGAGACCGTGTTACTTTTGTGGTATGTGTTGATGTTCAAATATCAGCGCACACAAATCATTTTAGCAGTTGGTGAGAGGAGCTTTACATACTCATCATCACATACAGAATATTTTAAGAAAGACTTTGCCCGCCCAGCTGCAAGGGACCTGATTTTCAAGGACTACTGAACAGGTAAGCTTTAAAAAAAGTAGACCTTTTTATATTATTTCCAGGAAGATGCCTTTCTGAAATCAGCGATCTTTTAAAATTCAGCTTTGTTGTCCTGTGGTGGGTTGACCCCAGCCAGAAGCTAAATAAACCCCTGCTACTTGTGCTCCCCTCTATTGAGGGATGGGGAGGAAATATGAGGAAGGTGAAAAGACTCATGGATCAAGATAATGAAAGTTTAATAAGTAAAGCTAACATGCTGTGCGCAGGCAAGGCAACAAGAATTCATCCGCTGCTTCCTACCAGTGGGCAGATGTTCATCCTCTTCCAGGAAAGCAGTGCCCCAGCATGCATAATGATTTCTTAGGAAGTCAAACAGAATCATGGAATCACAGAATGGTAGGGGTTGGAAGGGACTTCTAGAGATCATCTCATCCAAACCTCCTGCCAGAGCAGGATCACCCAGACTGGAACACACAGGAGCAAGTCCAGGTGGTTTTTGAAAGACTCCAGAGATGGAGATTCCACCACTTCTCAGTGGTGGCAGCTTGTTCCAGTGCTCTGTCCACAAATGTCACAACACAACCGCGAATGTCCTCCCTTCCTCCTCCTTTCCCCCAGCTTTTACTGATGAGCACAATGTCATACGGTACGGGGCATCCCTTGGTCAGTTGGGGTGGGTTGTCCCAGCTCTGTCCACTCCCAATCTCTTGCCCACCCCCAGCCTACTGGTCTCTGGGGGAAGGAGTGGTTCGAAGAGACAGCCTTGATGCTGTGCAAGCACCCCTCAGCAGTAACCAAAACACTGTGTTATTAACCCTGTTCTAGCCCCAAAAGCAAAACACAGCACCATATGTGCTGACATGAACTCCATTCCAGCCAGCTAACGCCCTCACCATTCAGCCTATGTAGGCTATATAGTAAAATGTAGCCTATATAGTAAAATAGTTTAGAATACTTAAAGCCTTAAAGCATTGTTTTTGGAAAATAATGTAACTCTATGTATTATAATGCTGCAGCCCAATTGTACAACCAGACACTGCATTTCCACCTTTATGAATAATCAGAATTATTAGGTTTTCTTAAGACTTTAATTCCAAGATTAAAGCGTATTCCATGAAGAGGCAAAGACAATGAACTTTACCTTGCCTGTGATGGTCTTCTTCAAGTAAAATTCCTAGAATTGAGCAAGTAGCCATAGACTTCCAGAATTCTTTTGCAACATTTGAAAGAAATCTTTTGATGGGTGAGTGGTGCCTCAAAAGAAGTACTCTCTGTTTAGGTTAAACAAAGGACAGAGCAAACGTGCTGTGATGAAATCTATTCCAAGGCAGGTTGCTTGTGATGATAACGCAGACAGACCTCAGTTGCAGCTGCAGGCCTACTCTGAAGCAGAAACAACGTAAAGAGGGGACAGTTATACATTGGTTACACAAAAATACCTGAAGAGGAGCCAAGGAGGAGCTTTCTATTAAATTAATGGCTTGGGAGATATTTAAGACCAAGAAGCTATCCATATCTGATTGCTTCTACCCCCATCAAGGGAATAGGACATTCTGAGCCTTTTTGGTGAGGAAGAAAGACTTGTTTAGTGTTAGAACAAGTGTAGAACAAGTCTTACAAGCTCCTGCATCAGGACTGGACAAATGGGAAGAACAGTTTTCTTCTGTATTCTGCTTTACTGATTTCACTGTTAGCGTACTCACCTGGAAACTCGTCCTGAAGTCCGGTTAACATATTGAATCTTTTTTCACTGAAGTATTAGTTTCCTACATCATCACCTAAGGTCCTGAAGATGGCTTCAACAAAGCCTTTGCACTGCAATTTATACCTCTGTATGGTACAACTGAGGACATATTCTGAAGATGAGGCAAAAGCATTGGTCAGTTCACTTGACGTACATGGTTTTTACGATCGCTTGAGAGATGTAAAGAGTCTATAAGACAACACGACTTTCATTACTGGTGTTGTGAGGCAGGCAGCCAAGGTATCCAACTTACCACATGTGAACAAAGCGGTCTTAACATGGAAGTAACAAACACACAAAAAATCTCAACTCCTCTGCACTCTCTATGATGCTTCTTTTGAAGGGGGAGGGAATAAAAGGATACTCTACAATTTCCATAGGTATCACCTTTACATTTCACCTCTTCACATTCTCATGAAGCTGGATGACACCTTCCACTTGTATTTCCCAGTAAATTATTCCAACCTCGTTGAGGCATATAAGGATTTTTTATATGAAAAACACTCAAAGCAGTGGGTGGCTTCAGTACTATACCTTCACCTAACAGAGGTTTAGTCTGTTTATAGCCAAATCTTCAGGGACACCGAATACACCTCTTAATTCATATACATCCTCCCATTAATGTAACAGCTGATGTGCTCCCCTGTGGTGATAAAAATTGTAAAATTTGTCTGTAATTATGAGCTCCTTTTTGCCTTTCTTTGGCAAGAGAATAAGAGCAATTTACCTTTGGCTTGTGCAGGTAATATTGTTTCTTTATTATGATTATATCTGACAGGGTTCCAAGAGCTGCAATATATGTTGAAGGGCCATTGCCTGTGGCAGAAAAACAATCACTATGGCCACTACATAATTATGATGTACTAATTGAAGCAGAAGATATTTCCTGGCCAGTAATGAGTAGCAGAGTGGGTTTGATGGACCAAATTGCTACAGATGCCAAACTCGGTCACTAGTTACTCTTTCAGCAGCTGTTCTGTGCTAAATCCAATTCAGCAACTACACAAAATATCATATGAAAACCTAAGTGGTACACTGCACTAATATGATCTTTAAGTTTCTACCAACACATAAAGCTTTAAAGGTGGTATTTTTTGTACCAGTAAAAGTCACATAGTGCCGTGATCTGCAGAATTTCTTGACTTCTAGACTGGGACTAGTTGTGGGACAAAAGACTAGTGCCAAAACCACCTAATTTGCCTCCTTATTCCACAAATCATCATTTGATGGTAACATATTTATGTTTATCTCACTTTGCTTTTCTCTTTTACTTCTCTTAGGAAGAACAAAATGACTGAGCTTTTTTCATAATACCTATTTTATCAGTGTTCATTATGCAAGGTCCTGCCAGCCAGGTGAAAAAGTGGGAACTTTCACATGTGCTCTGCTTCCTACTGCAGTGCATGAGAGGCAGAAAAAGCTTTCTCAACTCAGAAATTCACCTTAAATTTCTGAACCAGTGGTCTTGTCTCCTCCTTGTCTCCTTAAAAATCAGAAGCAGGCAAAGAAATGAGTAAAGTAAAGCAGTAAAGCAGAAGATGGGTGAAGCAGTAAAGCAGAATATGTGGCTCTGCTGAGTGGTGTGGACACTGTCCCTTTTCCTACATTTATTCAGACATATTCAGCCAAAGCACTGGTGTTCATTGAGATGCAGGCAGTTAAATTCAGTGCTTTCACTTCCCAGCTCCGCCTCTTCTCAGCCCCTGCCCTGTCTGCAGTTCAGGGCACACTGTCACAGCCAGTCTCTGCTTCCAGCTGTGACCACGCTCCATGTTCACAGTCACTGCCAAGGGCTGGGGGGGGCAGAAAGGCTCTTGCTTAGACTTGCTCCTCTGCAGACCAAGGTCACTGCTCAATCTTGTGCCCTGCACTGGGGGTGCACTGAGTAAGGGGTGACACTTGAGGGGAGGAGCAGCCAGGACAGGTGGCCCTGAATTGACCAACAAGGGATTCCATCCCATGTACATCATATTCAGTATAAAGCTGAGTGATGATGAGTGTCAGCCCTCTTCTTCAGCGGCCAGTGTCCAAGGATGACTCTGTTTGTTCAGCCTTCAAATCCTACCCATGTGTTCCTGAATCCAGTTCCAGAATTGAGCTCCTGAATCCAGTTCACATCTGCTGCTGAGTCCAGTCTGGGATGTCTCCAGTGCCTGTTCCACAGCATCAGTGGTGATGGTGATGTAATTGCCATAAGGGAGCTGGGTTCAATACTGGTTTCCTATATATTTGTATATATTTAATTTTATTGCTATTGTTTCATTAAAGGTGTTTTAGTTTTCTTTTCCAATTGTTAAGTCTTTCTCCCTTATTCCCTTTCTCTTCCCCTTTAGGAAGGAAGGGGGTTAATAGAGAGTGTCTGTCATTTTTCTAGTTGTCAGCCCAGCCCTAACCCTTGACATGAGAACTGCCATTAAATGTTTAAAACTCTGCATGTAGATTTGTAGTCAGTTCCAGAAAACACATCCTGTATGAAATAAAAGAAAAGGCAAAGAAAAGCATTAAATTGTGTAAATGATGCACCTAACTTTTGAGTACCTAACTTTTGCTTGGATGGGCATTACCACCTTGCAAGGTTATACAGAGGTTTGCAAGAACTTCTTCCCCCTCACTTACTGAGCAATCTTGACTCCTGCAAAAGTTTGCTGCCTCCGCTAGTGCCCTGGATTGCTCACAGTGGTTTCTGTCAGAGTAACCCTGGAGACAAGAAAAGGTTACCCTGTCTTAGAAGAACACAGGCACTGTCTTGGACTTGGGCAGCGAAAATCTTTGATGCAAAGCTGTTATGAAGAAACCTGACCTTGGTCTTGGACTGACAAAAAGGAGGCTGAACTTTTTCCCAGAAAGGTTGGACCAGATGATCCTTGAGGTCCTTTCCAAGCTGGTATTCGCTATTTCTGTGTACACAGTACATCATGGCACTCCCAAGTTAAGCATAGCTGGTTTTTCCTCCTCTAAGAAACTCTTTCAGATATGTGATACCGCTCAGCAAAAGGACAAAAGCAAGTGCCAAAGAAAGGACAAATAGTGTGTTTGACATTGACATCTGCATAACCACCAGGCTGCTCAGAATTAATGTGACTATATGGTGAGCCTGGATGCTGATTACAGCCCATCTGTGCAAAATCAACACCAAGGAACAAGATGAACTGTGAACTATCTTGGAGGAATAATTGTGCAGGTTGATGAAAAAAAGATGACAACTACAAGCCACTTCCATAGATTGCCTACCTCCCTCCAGAAAGAAGATATAGTGTTTCCACTAACAAGCTGAACACACTTACGGTAGCTAAAATAGGTCACCTCCAGTACAAGAAGTCTTGATTGCATCAGTATTTCACCTTCATTTCTTGGTAGCACCAGAAACAGGAAAAGGCAATAATACTTCTAAACATAGCATATGAATGAGCCTAAATTGCCATCTACTCCTGCTTCACAAAAGTCTGTAACAAAGCTTTACTCATTTCACAGTATTTTCCCCCCTGGCCCTTACTGAAAACAGTCAGAATTTAAAATTTTAAAAGGGCCCCGGAAAGGCTAGGGACAAAAAATCATAACTTCTTTTGAACCAAAGCCAGATCCCAACTCCTTGTAGCCTCCTTGGAAATTCCCAGCCCTTGCTATTTTCACAGAATCACAGAATGTTAGGGATTGAAGGAACCTTGAAATATCATCTAGTCCAACCCCCTGACAGAGCAGGACCACCTAGAGAAGGTCATACAGGAACACGTCCAGGCGTGTTTTGAATGTCTTCAGAGAAGGAGACTCCACAATCTCTCTGTTCCACTCTTCTGTTACCCTCACCGTGAAGAAGTTTTTTCTCATATTTATGTGGAACCTCCTATGTTCCAGCTTGCACCCATTGCCCCTTGTCCTATCACTGGATGTCACTGAGCAGAGCCTGGCTCCATCCTCCTGACACTCGCCCTTTACATATTTATAAACATTCATGAGGTCACCCCTCAGTCTCCTCCAAGCTGAAGAGCCCCAGCTCCCTCAGCCTTTCCTCAGCAGGGTGATGTTCAACTTCCTTCATCACCTCTGTGGCTCTGCACTGGACTCTCTCAAGCAGTTTCCTGTCCTTATTGAACTGAGGGGCCCAGAACTGTACACAATATTCCAGATGTGGCCTCACCAGTGCAGAGTAGACGGGGAGGAAAACCTCCCTTGACATACTAACCACACTCCTAATACACCCCAGGGTGCCATTGGCCTTCTTGGACACAAGGGCACATTGCTGGATCATGGTCATCCTGCTGTCCACCAGGACCCCAGGTCCCTTTCCCCTACACTGCTCTCCAACAGGTCAGAGAAGCTTTGGGAGCTTAAAAGAGATGTTAAAGATGATAGAGGAGTTTTTACATTATTATCTCAAAAACTACTGATCTCACAATACAACAGGGTAGACATACAGGATCCTAAAATATACAGTGCACATTGTGCTGCTGTTGCTATTCAAGGAAAAGGGAAAAGGCAAGTGTCTGCAGCCTTTCCAAATGAAATACCCTCCAGAGCAGACACCATGTGACACCTGGATTACCCTGATAATTTACACTTAAAAAACAATTAAAAGTTTTCAAGTAATGAGGATGGCTGAAAATAATTGTATCATCACATGGAAATGGTTAATGAAAAAAAATGGAATTGAAAGACACATTGGAAGTGATTTTAAAGGCTGCAACAGCCAAACATGTCATCTGCTAATAAAACCTCCTACCATGTGGTTATTGCATCCTTCCAGTCACTCAATGCTCTGATGTAATTAAGGAAATATTTCCATTATTTTATGCTTGACTTAGAATCATAGAATGTTTTGGCTTGGGAGGGACCTTCCAAGGTCATCTAGTCTAACCCCCCTGAAGTGAGCAGAGATTTCTTCATCTAGATCAGGTTGCTCAGAGCCTTCTTTTCCTCTGGCAGGCTGTAATTTATGTGTGTCACTAATTGATTTGTCTCTCAATTACAGTTCCTGGCAAATTATGCTTCTGAATGTGCCTGAAGTTCCCACAAGATTCAAGGAAATGGTTTCCAAGTGTTGAATTATCATTTGGTTTCTAGCAATTGAAAGGAAAGCAAGTGCTGAAATCAGGAAAGCAAGGGAGAATCTGACTTTTAAAAGATGGCCAACAACATAAAAATAACCTTTCAAAGTATATTATTTTAGTTTGAATTCAGGCACAATGTACCTAATGTGGATATACACTGATTTTCCTGCATAGTTGCAGGACATCCTCAGCAAAACAGGGGCAAGTTATAGAAGACCATGGGAAAACTCTTTCTGACCTCAGTGGAAGTCAGACTGAAGCTTGATCTTGGTTTCATGGGGCTCTTCATCCCAATGGCATGTGCTAGCCAAAGGTTTTCATCAAGTGTGAAGGGGCTTAAGAATAAACGGACTCACAAAGTTTAAGAAAAGTAAGAAGTTGATGGTTGTCATACTTTTAAGACTGAAAGTAAATGGACCTTTATTTTGGCCTACATTTACTGCAAAAATACCTACAGGCTTACACCCCTTCCCTCAAGAAAACTGTAGCTCAAACCATATTTTTCTACAGTGTGGAGTACCAGGCACAACAGTGACACTGGGCACGTTTCTTTCTGCTCTGCACATCTCTCATGGCTGTCACTATCAGGCAGGAGAAATGTTGCCTTCACATCTGAGACTACAGGGAACAAGGAAACACCCTCTGCCCTTATTTCAAGAAGAACCTGCTGCCTTCATTTCTGCCATTTGAGTTCATCTCACCTACATAAGAGATTGCATTTCAGCGTATTAGCAAGCCTCCAGCCAGAGCAGATGGTCCTGTTGTAGTTACTCCACTTTTCAATAACATGATGGAGATCTGCACATAACCTTGAGTTGTACCCAGAGTAGCTTGTGCTCCCTGAAGTACCTCCCCTAGATTTAATTTTTCCCAGGCAGAGCAACAATTATAAATACCTTATGTCCTTCATTTAATAAAAATATTAATCAACCAAGTGGATTCATGATTCAGAATTCATAATAAAATTTCATTTACAATTACTAATCATTTCCTCTTTACTTTTATGGCCTCTGGAAATAAAAAAAAGAACTTCGAGGAGGATTGGGAATAAAATTTACTGGAAAGTATGAACTAAATTTTTGGTGACTCAATTTTTCTTTTCTCTGCCCTGCTCCCACTTCTGACTATCTGCACAGAACATTTGCCAGATCTTTTTAATGCAGATTTGAGTAAGGAAAGCTCTGGTCAAAGACTACAATATTTGGGCTTAAGAAAGACTTTCTTGGCCTAATACTCTGTATAAGCATTGTCCAAAGAACCAAGTCAGAAACCTACAGCTTTGGAAAAACAAGAACGTTGTGATTATATTCCATGGAGAACTGGATCTGAGAGAAACTCATTCTAGTGAAGACTAACATGAAACTTTACAGGTTCATTATCGGTACTGTATGTGAACACAACTGAGTATAGAACAGGACAGAAAGATGAGAACCAATCTGAATCTACCAACTACTGATGTCAGGCAGAAGACATGTTATGTTTTATATGCAGAAGCAGACAACCGGCAGCTGAAAGTGAACCATGGACAACAAGCTCACTATGAGCCAGCTATGTGCCCTTGTGGCCAAGAAGGCCAGTGGTATCCTGGGGTTCATGAAAAAGAGCATGGCCAGCACGTTGAGGGAGGTTCTCCTCATCCTCTACTATGCCCCAGTGAAGCCAAATCTGGAGTACTGTGTTGAGTTCTGGGCTTCCCAGTTCAAGAGAGAGAAGGAACTACTGGAGAGAGTCCAGTAGAGGCTACGAAGATGCTGAGGGGTCTGGAGCATCTGTGTGCCAAGAAAAGGCTGAGAGCCCTGGGGCTGTTTAACCTGGAGAAGACTGAGGGGATCTGACCAGTGTTGATTAATAGCTAAAGAGGATGGGGCCAGACTCTTGTCAGTGGTGCCCAGTAACAGGACAAGGGGCAACAGGCACCAGCTGGAACACAGGAGGTTCTGTCTGAGCAGGAGAAACTTGGTTGGTGTGAGGGTGTCAGAGGCTGTCCCAGGCTGCCCAGAGAGACTATGCACTCTCCTTCTCTGGAGAGATTCCAAACCCGCCTGGACACTGCGCTGCTGGGCCCCTGCTCTGGATGACCCTGCTGGATGGAGCAGGGGGGTGGGACCAGAGCATCTCCAGAGGGCCCTTCCAACCCCCAGCAGTCTGTGGTTCCATGATTCTGTGAATGACTTTTAAGTGATTCTCTGACAGTGATAATACATTACAGAGTACTCCTGTTAATTTCTACAAACCAGTTTTTGGGAAAATCCATCACCTCTCCAGGAGGCTGGAAATATTTCTGTGTGCAATATTGCCGAGAGCCTTTGCTGAGTCACTTTACATTTTTCTGTGTCTATCAGAATATCAATACTTATCAGAATTCAATTTCCTTATTCAGGTAGTTGTATTAGCTCAGCATTTCCCAGACTCCTGAGCTTTTGCTGATGGTCTGCAGCTCTACCCTGCATTCCTTCTGCTGCCTGCCTTAAGTTGTTGTATGAATTGCTATAATTGCCCATCAGAGCACTGCCTGGCACGTCTCATTAGCATTCTTTAATTACAGCAGGACCAAATGGCATGTCATTTACTTGTAAAAACTATTCACCAGATAATGCAGAAGAGATTATAAACTAATTTCCAAGCTTTGGCTTCAACTTGGACCTGACATTTTTATAGACATCTATACTTCATTCTGGTTGTTCATGACAACACAACCCCTTGACTAAGGCATTGCCTGTTAATAAGCAATCTATCCTAATTTGTTATCTCACACTTTATTAAGCATAGGTAAACAAGGGTCTGGGAAATTCTTTGATTGTTTATTTGACTTGTTAGTAAATATTCACACTTGTTTGAGCTATTCTCCCCCTTAATTCCTACTTGCTGATTCCAGGGACTAAAACCAAAAATGACATTTCAGCTGGAGTTACATAAGTTCTGTAGTACAAATACAAACTAACATGCTCTGCCCCCAAACTCGCCCCTCCGCACTCTCTCTTTTGCTGTCCTTTCTCTGCAGAAAGTGATGGCAATGAAGTCCATCTGAAAAAACGACACTACTGGGAGATACTTACTCTGCTCAACGTAGTTGGAGTAAACCTGCTGGATCAGGGTTCCCAAGGATTCCATCACAGAAAATGCAAAACTGCACTTAAACTTGGGGAAAGCACAAAGAAGAGGAAAGGAAAAAAGAAGAGGGGGTTTCTACAACAATTTGGAGTCTGCTGAGCAGATGTAGGGGAAACCGCAGTTTAAAACCCAAATACTTGAAATTCCTCCTCAGTCCAGTTTTAGGGACCTAAGACCTTTGTACTACTATCCCTTTGTGTAATCCTGTGCCAAGTGCACCGTACAACACAACAGGGTTTTTCCTCACAGCACAAGGCTGAGTTGCGTAAAGTCTGAGTGGTCTTAGTGAATGATCTGCAAGGAGCACTGGCATTGCCACCGACGCAAACATCAGCACCTTAGCTGATCAAACTCAATTATGTTTTCAGATTTAGTATGCTGAAATCTCAAAAAGAGTTTCAAGGTGACAAAAGTAAAACAAATACTTTATTGTGCAAGCGGAAAGTCAAGATTACCCAGGTTGGTTTATTACTGAAAGAAAGAAAGAAAAATTACTATAGCCTGCAGGGAGTACATGCCCTGTTCCTTTCAGGCTGAGGAGAAATGCAGTTAGCCCCACTAGCTGAATATCAGAAACCCTGACTATGAATTCATTTTTCTCCACCACACCGAACACAGCCGCCTTTAAACTGGGTTAAGTGGGCAATATTAACACCATAAATCAATCAGGATTTCATTTGATGCCCACATAGGATGTTCAGTGCAATAAATGACTGGAAGGTACCACATCTACAAAAGATTCTTTTTTTTTTCTTCTTGTGAGACATGCTCCAGTGTATAATGTCTAGATTGCTGCCAGAAAGCGCAGCTATGAGAGAAGAAAGCATGATAAACAAACCCACAGATAATGTCTGGAGACAAGCGATCTTCAAGAAAGGATGAAAGATAATGTTCATCTGATGTGAGGCAGTAATTTAAAGTAGAAATTGCTGAACAAAGCACAATGAGGGCATGTTGTCCATTCCCCAAACTGCTTCTGGCCTTGAATCAGCAAACAGATTGTTATGTTTTCCCCAGTGTGGACAATTTTATGGAAAAATCCTCTCCTGCTAGACCCAGACTGTTTATGTTGCTTTGCAATGCATATTTCCATCAAAATGTTACTTGTACTGAAGGATCCACGGTCTTCACACATGACATGGAAGTATTTCATACACCAGGAACTGATTGTTTAGCACCCTGGCCACCACTGACTGAGATTCATTTCAAGTAAAACAAAGAAATGGGCAGAAATTATCATACGTTACAGTTTGAAGGAATTCTTGCAAAGCTGAATAATTAATTTTATTAATAAACATTTTTTCTCCCCAAAATATTCTCACTATAAAAGTGCTAGTTACAATAATTGAACTGATCAGCTCCCCCAGGAAACATGGAAACACTCTTTGAGCACAGCATTTGACAGCAGAATAGAGAACAATGAGATGAAAGGAACTACAGAAAATGAAGAAAAAAAAAATCCTTTAATCTGTTCCTTTGTTTGTTGTAATGTGTGCTGCCCTACTCTGTACGAACTCTTTTTAAAGCAAAGCCCAATGAAATTAGTTGCTGATCCAAAAAAATTCTGTGGCAAGCTCCAGCTGTGACCCGTGGCGCAGGTGCACAGACATTGAGGATGCTCTTGGTTAATGCACCTAAGTCATCTTTGGACTCTGCACAAACTGACAACAGTGATGTCTAGAATTAAAAATTGTGCTACAGAAGTAATGTCAGAATAGAAGAAAGTAGTTTCAGACAAGATAAGGGAATCTTATCGATGCTTGTTGATATCTAAAGGGTAGGTGTCAAGTAACATACAGTAAAATATTCCTGCTTTGCTCAAAATTCTCTATCTTGGAGAAGAGAAGGCTCTGGGGAGATGTTATTGAGGCCTTTCAATACTTAAATGGGGCCTAGAAGATGGAGAGAAACTTTTCACCAGGGCCTGTAGTGAAAGGGTAAGATGTAATAATTTTAAATTAAAATTGGGTAGATTTAGATTAGATAGAAGGAAGAAATTCTTTACTGTGGGGGTGCTGAGACACTGAAACAGGTTGCCCAGAGAGGCTGTGAATGCTCCATCCTTGGACATGTTCAAGGCCAAGTTGGATGGAGCTCTGAGCAACCTGCTTAGTGGGAGGTGTCCCTGCCCATGGCAGGAGTTGGAACTAGGTGATCTTTGGAGGTCCCTTCCAACAGAAATCATTCTATGATTCTATGAAACTGCCAAAATTTTCTTATAAAATTAAAATAAAGCATCAATTCATCTCTATTCAGGTACAAAGCCATAATGCTATTGAAGGCAAAGTTCCGTCCAGGTAGGACAACTTAGAAAACCATTGTCTTCTCATTTAAAGACTGTTCTTCAGAGGATAAACTATTCTTTCACCTGTCTGGACAGCATCTAAAGCTCAAGTGCTATCACACCACAATCAAGCGACAGAACCCACAAGCAAAAGGACATGTTTAACCCAATCACTGATGGGTACATCTTTAGGGCAGCCTTAGGGCTACATCTTCCTTTCAGATTGTGTTACATCTTATATAAACTTCACCTTAAACAGGCATTAGACAAACTGTACTTTGTGTAATCAGCCCCTTGGTTATCACAGTTGGGGTTCATATTTTTGCCCAAGAGCCTCCTGTGGGCTCAGACTCGTGGCATTAAGCCCAGTCACCCCAGTTTCTTAAGTGTCCAACACTCCTTACCATCATACTCAAGGGGCAGGGGGCCCTACACACTGCAGGCAGCCCAATTTTTCCTCGAGGCTGTTGTTAAGAGGAAGCAGTGATTTGCTTCTAGCTGAAGAAACATTTAATTGAATGTTTTATGAATTATGCAAGGAAGCCAACAATCTCCAAGCCTGTAATTATGGTTATTTGTTCGGCTCACTCGCAGCTCTTTCATAAAGCAGCAGTCTTCAGTCCCAGATGTCTGCTGCACAGATGTACACTGCCAGGTGTCAAAAGCAAAGGAACTGGAAAAAGAAAGAAAAGGACTACTTGGACCAAAGAATTCAGAATAATTCTGCTACCAGAAAATTACTACTCCACAGAGCAGTTTCCATGAACTATAAAAAATAAGAGATTTAAAAGCTGTGTTTTAGATATAAACTAAGGCTGTCTTTGTATTTATTATGTCATGGAGTCTTTTTTTGCCATTTTAAACCAACAAAGATTGTTCTTGGGCCTAAAGTCAGAACAATTCCATCACTGTCAAGTCAGAAGAAGTGAGTCCAACCTGAGAAGGAAGCTGTTAACTGGTTGGGAGCTAGTAAGTCATCAGCTGAGTAGTCTTATTCCAAGACAATGAAAAAGACATAAAAGTTAAGCAGATCCAAGCACCTTGGTGAGAGTGAGAAAGTATGACTCCAGAAAATGTGAGCATCATCACTCCGAATCCCATGGTGATGTTCATTCCACTGTTAAGGGAAGTAAATTTCTGGTTTATTTGAAGTAAGTGATTCAGGATGAGCAAAAGCACACCCTTCTATCAGACTGTGTCAGAAACACAGATGGTATGAATTCAGACCAGACTGTTAAGCTCAGAGAGAGCACAACCCCTCTGAAGCTGCCTATCAAAAGAATATGGCCCAAGAACTAAAAGAATATTCTTTTCTTGGGCTTCAATTCTTAACAGCACAGATCAGTCAGACCCTAAATGTTCAAACACCTTACCCTGAACATGCATTTCAATTGCTGGGAGACACAATAAAGTGAATAAAAAGATGACAATGTTGAGAACCAGCTTTAATAACATGAAAAAAAGGATGACAGCTTCCATTAAAACAGCATTTATGCACCATCAGAAAACCTTTAACTTATCAAAACCTCATTTCTCAAGTTAGCTTTGCTCTGCCTCACATAGAATAATTGATTGTTTTGGGTTGGAAAGGATCTTAAAGATCATCTAGTTCCAACCCCCCTGCCTCAGGCAGGAACACTTTCCACTAGACCAGGTTGTGTAAGGCCCCACCCAACCTGATCTTGAACACATCCAGTGATGGACCATCCTCAGTTTCCCTCAGCAACCTGTTTCAGTGTCTCACCGCCCTCAGTGTGAAGAACTTCTTCCTAATTTCTAATCTAAATCTCCCCTCTTCCAGTTTGAAGCCATTGCCCCTTGTCCTGTCACTACAAGCCTTTGTAAAAAGTCCCTCCCCAGCTTACTTGTAGTCCCCCTTTAAGGACTGAAAGGCCAAGAGAAGGTGTCCCTGGAGCTCTCTTCTCCAGGCTGAAAGAACACCCACAACTCTCCCAGCCTAGACTGCCAGGAAAGGGGTTCTAGCCCTCAGATCATTGCCACGGCCTCCTCCAGACCCCCCTCCAACAGGTCCATGGCTTTCTTATGTCGGGGTCTCCAGAGCTGGATGCAGTACTCCAGGTGGGGGTCTCACAAGAGAGATCTCAACCTCCCTCAACCTCCCTCCCTCAACCTGCTGATCACGAGACAGAGAACACGTGCTCTCTGAGCTACAGGAACATTCACAGCAGTACAGAAATCTATGATGGCGATGCTATCAGGGAGGTTGAGAGAAAGTCATTTCACCAGCAGCAGCACATCAGTGTCACACTGAATCTGCAAAAAACTGACCTACATGAACAGCTTTTGGTTCAGTGCACAGTATTCATAATGTCACCAGCACAAGGATTCAGATCCCAGACCTTTTTCTTTAAATCCTGAATGAGGTTTCTTGTTCAAAACCCACTCCGACGCTCGTCTCCATGTCTTCCAGCACTTAAAGGACCTGATTTTTGTGCTTCGCACTTCAGAAAAAGCAGGATGCTTGTTTGCATTGATCAGTAGCAATGCAGATGTCCCTTCCCTCACCTCCGTGCAGACAGCAGCTCTCATCAGTAGCATACTAAGAACACTGATAATCCTGCTTGGTATCAGACAAACCCTTTCTCCTTCCCAGAAGTATTATTACTTCGGTGATAAGTGGATTGCAAAACAGGATTTAGTACCAGCCCCTTGATTGCTCTGCAGATGTCTTAAATTTATTGGTACCCAAGTTAACATTCCCCAGATTGACTGTTTTCAAAGTCTTTACAAACACAGTTTAGCAATTAGAATAAAACACATAATTACTCTTTTTAATAAAAATAGGTATGAGAAGAGGGAGTGTTTTATTAAAAACAACTCAAAGGAAAACACAGTCAAAGGACTGAGATGTTCATTAAGTTCACCTCGAATCCTGGGTTCAGTCTTGGGCCCCTCACTCTAAGAAGGACATTAAGGGGCTGGAGCACATCCAGAGAAAGGAAACAAAGCCGGGGAAGGGTCTAGAGCAGGAGTCTGGTGAGGAGCAGCTGATGGAACTGGGGTTGTTTAGCCTGGAGAAAAGGAGTCTCCCTGACAGGAGGTTGGAGCCAAGTGGGGTTTGGGTTCTTCTCCCCAAGAACAAGTGATAGGACAAGAAGAAATGGCCTCAAGTTGAGACAGGGGAGGTTTAGGTTGGATATTAGGATAAAATTCTTCCCCAGAAGGGATGTCAAGGCCTGGAATGGGACGCCCAGGGGAGTGGTGGAGTCCCCTTCCCTGAAGGGGTTTCAAAGCTGTGATGTGGTACCCTGGCAGTGCTGGCTTAAGGGTTGGACTTGATCATCTTAAAGGTCTTTTCCAATGAAAATGGTTCTGTGATCCTGGAAACCATTTCCAGGAATATGAAAATCATCAGTAGTCCCCATGAATTCACTGCAGGGAAGCAGTTTTTGACCAAACAGATAAACTTCTATGATAAAATATATACCAACTTGGTAGATATGGGGACAGCAGTGGATATAGTCTACCTTGAACCCAGGAAGGCTTTTAACACTGTCTTGCATGGACAGTTTGGTGGATGGCAGACTGGCTGAGCAGCGAGTCCCAGACTGGTGACTGGTGGCACAAAGTCCAGTTGGAGGCCACTAAGCAGCAGTGTATCCTAGCGGTTAATACTGGGTTCAGTTTTGCTGGATGAAAACAAAGGGCTGCGAAGATGATAAAGCATCTCTTCTACAAGGAAAAGCTGAGAGATGGGGATGATCAGCCTGGAGAAGGCTCAGGGGGACCTCATAAACATCTATAAATACCTGAAGGGAGGGTGCAAAGAGGACAGAGCCAGATGCTTTCCAGTGGTGTCCAGTGACAGGACCAGAAGCAATGGGCACAAAGTGGAACGCAGGAGATTCCTTCTGAACATCAGGAAAGACTTCTTCACTGTAGGTGAACACAACTGAGCAGAGGGGTGGGACCAGACAACTTCCAGAGGGGCCGGACCAGACAACTTCCAGAGGGGCCCTTCTGACCTCAAACATTATGTGATTCTGTGTTATGTTGAAATCTGCTTAAAAGAGGAAAGACACCGCATTGTATTTCCCCTCTTTTTATTATTCTGATTTCTTCCAAAAATAGCATGACAATGTACTTTCAAATGAAATTTGATACAAGAAATCTAACAAAACTACCTTTGACGCGCACAAAGTTCAGTGAAACACTTCAGCACTTCTTAAGTGACAGCATTTTTCACCTAGCTTCAGGAAGAAAGAGTCTTGGTTTTTTTAATTTGAGCAGCAGAACCGACTGTGATTCTTCTGCAGTGGTGAAGGTTATAGGTGTTCCATACAACAAACAAAACAAGCACAGAAAAAAAAATAAAAATCAGGAGTCGTGGAGGAAAGAACATGACCTAATTATAGGGGGAAGGCAATAAAATGACAAACTTAAGTTTTGAACGCTTAACTCGAATAGAAATGTTCTTTCCCAGGCTTGTTTTTCAAAACACTCCTGTCGCAGCACCATTTCAGCATTTCATCTCTACGTAAACTACACAACCCACAGCAGCCAACAGCTACTGTCAGCCCCCAGAGAGAAGAAACATGAAGCACTTGTGCCCTCTCAGTAGGGGGTGGCTACAAGCGTGTGGAGAGCAGAGCAAGCACCATGTCAGAAATCCCTCAGCCAGCTCTAAGGGACTGATGGGCAGTTCAGCTGGTAGGTAGGCACAGCTCTGCCTATTGACATCATCAGATTACAGTCCCAAACAAAATATTCGGGTTGAGTCTGGGGATGGTTATCCACACACACAAGGGCGTGTACACACATACACAGCCCTGCCCCCCAGATTGAATTTCTGGTATTGTCAAATGTTACACAGGCTCCTCTTGGTTCACGAGCCAGTAGATGACCATGTTCCTAATGCTTTACGGTCTGCAACAAGGTCCCCATCACCACCAAGAGCTTGTCCTTCTGCCGAAACCATTTGGAATTTTAGGAAATAAGTAAGAAACACATTCTAAGGTCTGTCTAGTAAGTTTCAGGAGACATTAGATCTACCAAAAAGTCAGGAGAGTCTTTAATACAATAGAAAACGTTCAGTAACCGAAGTTCAGTAGCTGTTATTAATACCACACAGTCACATTTGGAGAAATAATGCAAAACTTTAGAAATACATTTCTTTCAGAGCAGTTTTGTACAGAACAAACTCGTTTAATCTCAAAAGCACCACAAAGTGACACTACATATGAGCAAGCACGAAAAATGAGAACATCATGGGACTTTACTGTGTAAACTACACCTGGAATACCACTAAGGTAGATCTACACTGCAGGCGTGAGCACAGCACGAGGTACTCAGACTGAGCCATGGATTTATTATTTGTCACTTAGCTCTGCATGCAATGACATATCCTATATGTCTGAATGTTATCTCGTTAGCAATTAACTGAGCCCTGGAGTGGAATATTTAGGCCCTCATTCTGCACCATCAAAGACAACAGACATTTTTCTATCAATTCAGAAAGTGCAGGGACAGGCTCGTAATCACAAACATACCTCTACTAACAAAACATTTGTTTCTAACAAAGTTGTGTCGAGTTCAAACACGAGTTTTGAGAGCGTGCAGATTGCTTACAAATGCTTAAAAAGACTGGTTCAGAATCTTTCTTATATATATATACACACACACAAGTCCATCTGTCACAGACAGGCAATGTAACTCAGAATCATGAGCTTGCTCTAATTTTCGGTAGTGTCCTGCACACTTCTGATAATTAAAAAATAAAAAATAAAAAAATAGTTGCCACAATGGATTTCTGACCGTTCCAACTTGCATATGGACATGATCTCTTCTTGCTGCATCCAGTATGTGAAGTTTCACAGTTGCTTCTCAAATGCAAATACCAAGTAAATACCTACAAAAGAAAATGGGAGTATTTAAAGTTTCAGCTTCTGCATCTTGATTAAGTTTTCAAAATGTAAACAGGTTGATACTCTGCGCAAACAACCTGTTAACAGATTTCTGTAAATATAAAAAATGATAGAGTTTCCCAATAACTCCACCATGTTTTAGACTGGTTTTCACACCAGAGCTGAGAATGCACAAAACCAAAGTATTTAAAATACTGTTGATATAGTTAATGCAACACCAACTTGAGTTAATGATATTACTGAAATATGACTGAAATTCGTAAGTTACTGAGTCTGAAGCACTGATTTTTTTCTCCTCCCTTTATTTAATATTCAAGTATCTCTTCACCATCTATGCTTTAATTGTATCTTCCTGAAGCATGTATCACTGCTGACCAAGAACAAAGCTTCTGTCCCCGCCTTCCCAAAACAGATTCATATTTTTGATGAATGTTCCAACTGGAGTTTGTTTTCTAGTTTACTGATAAAAGTATAACAGCCAAGGGTACCAATAATGCCAGCAATATAATCCTTTAACACTGGCATCCTCTTTTCATACATCCTAAGTAAGGCTTCCCCAAACTATTTTAGCCCAGAAGTGTGTGTGCTAGAAGCTACTTAAAATTAGAAAAATTTCAACCCAGCTTATGCATTTCCCTCTAAATTTCTTAAGATGTGAGCACTGCATGATCTATATATAGGTATTTGAATATCACAAATAAGAAACCTTCAACAGAAATTATTTTATATAGAACAGGCAGAACTAAACTCCTTGGATATACATGTAAAATTATTGATGGATTGTGTAGAAAGAAGTTACAGAATACTAATATCACAAGAACTAAACAATAAACAGAAACTGCCAACTTGGATTTTGTTCCATAGCCAATAGGCTATTTTACGCATTTTCCTTAAGAGTCATTCAGTCAGTGACAAGTTTTCAACACAATACTCACTTGTTGCTTCCCATTCAGATTTACTCAAGGTTCCCTAGAAGTGGACACAAGAAAAGAAAATAAAAACAGTTTCAACAAAGAAAAAAAAAGAAAAGGGAAAAAAAAAAAAGAAAAAAAAAAAAAAGAAGAAGAAACAATACATTAACAATTTAACTCAGGATAATCAATCTTTCCCAGACCAGCTTCTAACCACCCACAGTGGATGGTTATTTAGGGACAAGAAGAGCATTACTGTAGACCACAGATACTACTCCAGTAACCAGGATGGTAGGGAATTGGAAACTTGAAGCTGACCAGCCTCATGCTGTATCTTTGACAATGAAATACATCATCCATCAGTAACCGCACATGATTTTACTAAAACTATGGTCTTTAACTAGTCTCTAGTTTTTATTGTCTTTTAACAAAGAGCCTCAACACATGAAGATGACCTAAAGCTCAGACTGAAAGAGCCAACACTGCTTATCCTGAGCCATTCAAGCATTAACAGTGAGTTTAAAGCAGGCCTTTGTGAGGTTTCCATCCAGCCTGGCTCCCCAGATGCACAGACAGAAGCAAAACACACAGCTACATGCCATCCTGAATACGTAGTCCAGCTACAGATGGAGAGGCAATAGCCGAAAGGCAGCGGTTTCTGGGAAAAAAATGACAGCAGACATTGCCTGTCCTCCTGCTTGCTTCCCAGGAACAGCAACTGTGAAGGCTCCCATCCACCATGCACCCAACTCTGAGACCAGTACAGAAGAATGAAAGGCTGGAAGAGAACCAGCTGCAGACAACTCCAACATTGTCATGTACTGTCAGGACAATGGAAGAAATGAAAATCTTCTTAAGAAAGAAAATCCTTGATAGAAGAAAGACAGCAAGCTCAGAAAAGTAGCATAAGCATTATAAGACAGGACTAAAAGCAGAGGGAAAAAAAAAAAAAACCAAGAAAATAATTGGACCACTGATCTAAAATCTAATTTAACTTCCATTAAACATTTTTCAGCATTTTTTTTTATTTTTGAGTCATAAATCAAGCTGCCAAAGCAGGAGAAATGCAGAAAAATATGTGACAGGATAGCAGACTAAGTTTTTTACAAGGTAAGATTACAATTATCACAAAGAAAGTTTCTTTTGCTTCCAGAATGTGAACAGAGTATCATATTTAAGAAAATCAAGGGTGGAATAGATTTAGTTTTATGCCCATAGGACTATCCTAATTCTAGCAGCTCTGTTAAAAAAAGGGGGAGCCGGATCTTCTTCACCCCAAAAGACAAGAGAAAAAGAGAGATTAAGAGTTCAAATACAAACAACATTATGAAGAAATTTTTCAACTCTTCCATCAGAAGATTAAAAGAAGAAAACCAAAGCTTTAAATCAATAGCGCAAAGGTCCAGAAATGTCAAATTCTTCAAATTAAGAAGAATTACATTAGAATAGCTGCCAAGGAAGATGCCAAAATACCCGTTTCCTTTTGCGGTGTTATAAATTTATTAACAGTTAGCAAATGAAGTGAATGAGTATGGAGTATAGACTAGATGAGCTCCTCAGCCCTGCAGCTCTACAACCTTTCATGTGCACAGAGACATTCACACCAGTTTCACTGTAGTTGAAATGAAGAAGGGACCACACGTATGAAAGATCAGGACCTGAATTTAGGACACCATTTGCTCTAGGGAAACAGGAAGGAACTTACCAATGGTAACTTTGCTTTGCCATCCTTGATGAACTCTTTTGCATGCTCATAATCATCAGGTTTATCAGAAACGTGCCTGGAATCAGCAAATGTAGAATATGGCTGCAAAACACAGAAAAAAAAGTAAGAGAAAATATTAATTGCATAGTAAGACACATAAATCACATCAGTCAAGGGTTTGTCACAATGTAAGAACAGAGGTCAGTAATTATTAAGAGGATCTTAAATTTAGATCTGTTCTTTATAGCCCCTACAAGATCAGGTTTGATATTCCCTACTTCCACCCCCAAAAAAATCCAACACCCAGGACTTATAAATTAACTTTTATCCTTATGTTTCCAAACCAGGGGAAACAAACTACAAAAATTACCCTCTGTGTACAGCTCACTGTGAGTATTACCTAGGGACACCCTCTTATAGAACAGCAACTGAACAAACCAGCAGTTCTTAAACAGAAGTGCTGAAAAAAAAAGCAACTGCAAGATTTTAAGCAGAATGCTTAAAATGCTTCAGTAACACCCAGGAGTCATAACACGAGTATACAACCGATTCTTCAAAGCTACACCACTGGCAATATGAGCCCGGGCAAAGCAGCACCACTGTAAGAATCAACGAGGGCAGTCAAGTCCACATGCAGCCACATGACAGTTTAATATATCACCAAATACTCAACTTGACAGTGTTAGGCTGAAAAATACTACTGTTTGAGGGAGGAGGAAAGCACAGAAAAGTAAGTAAAATCAAAGCCTCAGAGATGGCATTGAAAAGCTCCTCTGAAGCTGCTGAAGTCATCCAGGATAGAAGCCTGAGGAGCAAAAATCCACAAAAATAACTGGGCAAAAAGCTAATGTCAGTTGCAGTCAAGTACCATTTTTTCTACAAACACAGCCTGTCCCTTTATTCCTACAAAGATTACTTTCTGTCTTTTCAATCGATATTCCTTGCACAAAGATCTGGCTTTCAGTCTCTCCCTCCTGAGGAAGAAACAGATGATGGTTACCGCTATCTGACAACAGACATGATTCTTGTGCAAACTGCACAACAGCTGTGAGATGAATGAAGAAAAACATGAAACTACCATGCAGAAACCAAGGCCAGAGAATAAGGAGAAGGAGGAGGCACTCCAGCCACTGGAGCAGAGATTCCCCTGAAACCTGTGGTGAATACCATGGTAAGGCAGGTTGTCCCCTGCAGCCCATGGAGGCCCACAGTGAAGTATCCTGTGGAGGACCCCACACCAGAGCAGGTGGACATGCCCTGAAGTTGCAGTCTGTGCAGAGCCCACACAGGAGCAAGCTCCTGGCAGAAGCTGTGGCCCACAGAGAGGAACCCAACCAGGAGCCTGTTTTCTAGTGAAAGCTGCAACTCTGTGAGGAACCAACCCATGCTGGAGCAGTCTGTTCCTGGAGGACCACATGAAGAACAACGGACCCTTTGAGAAGTTTGTGAAGGACTGAATCCCACTGGAGGGACCCAGGCTGGAGAATGGCAAAAGTGTGAGGTAGGAGGAGCAGCAGAGACAAAGTGCTTTGGACTGACTACAACCCCCATTCTCCATCCCCCTGAGCTACAGAGCAGGGAGAAGAGATCGAATGGTCAGGAGTAAAGCAGTGAACCTGAACTTGGAAACAAGGAGTGGGCAGGGAAAAGGTGTTTTCAGGTTTGTCTTTGCTTAGCAATTACTGTCATGGGCAAAACAGACTAAACTTGGAGAAGGTTAATTTAATTTGCTGTGAATTTTAAAAACAAAAAAAAAAAGTAGCATGGTGAGAAGCAATCTCCCTGCCTTTATCTTTACTACCAGGTTTTTTTCTTATTTTTCTCCCTCCTATCCTGTTGGGAAGAGGGAACAAGAGAGCAGGTTGGTGGGTGTCTGGCAGCCACTCAAGGTCAACCCACCACAGGATCTTAGTTCTTCCATCAGTAGCCCTTAATTAGTTGCACAATGTTCACAACAGGAATTTTGATTATTGCACAAATAATTAATGAGATTTAAAATGCTATTTAAATGAAACAAGTTAACTCCATATTTACCTCCAAGGCCTGCATTCTCTTCAACAGCATTTTATGCTCATCATTCTTGATTTTTTCTTCATAGAATTCCCGAAATGTCATTTTGTAGACTAATTTCATACCATGCTTCTTTGCCATTCTGTTAAAATAATAAGCTTCATTAGGGAGGCCACAAAATCATTGTAGTTTTCTTTTCAAAGGCAGAATTTTAAGCCACAGTGACATCTTATGGTATTCACTAGGATTACACTCTTTACTAAAAACAAATTCTAGAAAGACTAGGATTTTAGTTCTTCCATCAGTAGCCCTTAATTGCACAATGTTCACAACAGGAATTTCAATTATTACACAAATAATTAATGAGATTCAAAAGTATATTTAAATGAAACACACAAAAACCTCCACAGAAGTAATTTACAAACATTTTAATAGAAAAACATTTCTTCTCCCAACACAATGAATTAAGTTCCATTTGATGTTCCAGATAGACTACACTAATTTCCCTGCAGTACCATCACCATGTCGCATCAGATATTATGTCTATATTTAGAGAACCTCTATTAGATTTAGTGCTTTACATCTAATTACATATAGACACTGGGGTCATACAACACTGAAGTTACAGATGCCACTGAGAGATGTTGGTATTTTTTTACAGAGAAGTGTGGGAAATACACAGGTTTGAAGAGAAAGCTTAATATTGTTTAACAACCATATTGAGTTTGACTGGCAGGGAAAAATTCCAAAATGGAAACTTTTGTCTGTGCCTCAGGAGACAGGATGAGAAAAGCAAATCTGAATTCAGAGAGGTAACAGCCAAATATATGCTCACAGGTGAAGAAGATTTAGAGGAAGAAAAAGTTGTAAGAAAAAAATCCTACAAAGAAATTTGGAGAAGACAAGAAAGAGGCACTACAATGAAAAGGATATAGAAGGAGGCTTGCCGAAGGACTAAAGAAAGGCAGAATGAAATCCCCCAAAAAGACTGAAGAAGAAAAAGTTGACAGCACTAAATATTTGCTGACAGATCCACTGTATCAAATACATTCTCATGTGAGGTCTAGCTGAATCTTCACAGCTTCTGACCAGAGCAGCTTCAACTGAATGCAACAGACAGATTACAGCTGTGCATGGAAATGCAAGGAATCTCTACATTGGGAGCAAGAACAAAAAGTGAAGAACTGAAAAATAAAATAAGAAAGCCAAAATACAATTTTCTGCAAGTATTACGCAATGACATACAAACTAAACAAATGCTGAATATATTTCACAGCTTTCAGTGCATGATGAATTCAAAACTCAACTTACTCTTCCAGTAATGGAAAGTAAACCAAGAACTCAGGGACATCAACCACTTCCTCCAAGTGGAAATCATACTTGCAGCCAAACAAGGGATATTCTCCCTTCTTTTCGAATTTTACACTGTACACCTCATTCCCAAATGAATTCGTTTCTGAAGCTTCAAGTCGCTTTCTATAAAAAGAGGCAAACAAACATTAATTGACCAGGTTTTAATCTGACAGGCAGAGAAAACAACTATGCATAAGAGGTCTAAAAGTGTGTCCTCTCGGTACTACAGCATTCAGCAACCTCTGTAATCTCCCACCTCCCTTAGCTGACACAGCACCAAAACAATGAAATGAAGAGAAGCAGCATGCTAAGTTTTAACGGTTTATCATTCCTATACAACACACTAAGGACTCAACTGACCTAGAAAATTCATCTTTAGCCCAGACACAGTCAAAAAGCAGAGTGCTGTAAGAATGACTATCACTTAAAAATGCTTTGTGGACTTTTGAAAAACTAATACAATACAAGAGTACTTACACAAGTTCAAAGCTATTTGGAGTTGTGCCAATGAAATACCCTCCAGGAGAGAGGTTCCCACAAGCATTTTTCAGCATCATGTCAGCTTGCTCGTATGTCTCGAATGAGTAATGGTAAACAAATTGACAGCTGCAAATATCAAAGCGCATATCTGGATCGTTGTATTTGGAAGACAAGAGATCCTAAAATAGATTAAGAAGAAAAGAAAATGTAACAAAAGCTACAGAAACAAGCATGATTCACTTAAATCTTCCAATGACTGCGTCGCTCCCATAACTATTTGAAGATTTTCGTTTCAGGCCCCATTCCTTCACAAGTTCAACAGGAACAAGATGAAAAACTTACGAGTAAGAAAAAGTCCTCTGCTACAGAGAAACCATACACAACATCTGGAAACAACAAGAAACACACACATAGCTCAAAGTTATCACGTCCTCGAATTCTTTTCATGCTGTCAAGTGACAGGACTACACCTGAAAGGTCAAACCCCAAGGTTAGTTACCTAAGAGTTTCCAGAGATATTTTACTGCTGAGGGTTTATAACTGGCCATTATTTACCTGGAAACAACTATTATAATAAAATTAATTTTCAGTTTACTAAATCTCTGTAATGACAACTGAACTATTAAACATATAATTGAGAGGAGGAGACCAAGGAACCAGTAACTCTGAAGAACTTGGAGCCCTCTGAAGAACTTGGAGCCCTTGAAATTTGTCAGGTTAAAGCTTGACAAGGGGTTTGACCCTGGACTCAGCAGTTCTCAGACTCTTCTTTATCAGGCTTCTTTTATACAATACTAGTAGTCACCATAAATAACAGGAACACACAAGCTCTCCAAGGCCCATACTATGTTTCATACTTAACACATGTAACACATGTGTTAACAAATATTTCATACTTAAGATTCTACCTGAGCTTCTCTTCTCTCCAGGACTTCCTATCCACCCACTCACTCCCAGACTTTACTGGTCCATGCCACATTCTATCAACTTCACATACCCACAGCAATTTTATCTGTTCGTTTACTCCCCTTCCACATTTTGGGAAACACAGATACACGAAACTGAGAAACAGCGGTGGGTGGAATTAGACAAGCTGTGAGAATAAGATTTTGCACTAAATACAACATAGATGATAGAGGTACAAAGTCAGGGAGATGAATTTTTCTGTGCATGGACAGACAGAACAGAGCACACAACAGAACCTACATGACTAAGCTGTAACAGCAACATGAAAATATCTGTTTCTTTCCTGGCCAAGATTCTCCTCTCTCTCCTGACTGTAATTTTCCGAGAGACACAACCTGGAACCTGCAACAGCCTGTATTCCTCAGGAGAGAGGCAATCAAGAATTCAATTGAACAACCCTTCCTGCAAGGCTGGGAAGAACAGGTTCAGCCTTTCCACAGATCTGCTGGAACAAGGTAGCCTCTGTCCCTCAGCCTGCATCAGCAGAGCTCTCTAAACCTGCATTTCTAGGAAGCAAAAGCAGTGCTGATTAAGAGACTGGCTCCTAAGCCTTGGTTCTCCAGAGGTCCCTTCCAACCCCTACCATTCTATGATTATAGTAATTATAAAGGCCTGATAGAAAATAAAACAAAAAACAAAACAAAAAACTGGGATAAGCAAAATGTACAAGTGAAATCAGAAAATGTCCTTTATTCATTCCAGCATAAAAAACACAGTCACCAAGACAGTTTCATAGAATTGTTTTGGTTGGACGAGACCTTCTAGATCATCAAGTTCCACCATTAACCCAGCACTGCCAAGTCCTCCACTAAACCATGTCCCTTAGCACCATAGCTCCGTAGCTTTTAAATACCCCCAGGAATGGGGACTCCACCACTGCCCTGGGCAGCCTGGGCCAGAGCTTGGCAACATTTTATACAAATAAATTAAATTTTTTCCTAATGTCCAACCTAAACCTCCCCTGGTGCAATTTGAGGCTGTTTCCTCTTCTCCTGTCACTTGTTCCTTGAGAGAAGAGACTGACCCCACCTGGCTCCAACTTCCTGTCAGGGAGTTGTAGAGTGAGAAGGTCTCCCCTGAGCCTCCTTTTCTCCAGGCTGAACAACCCCAGGTCCCTCAGACACTCCTCAGAAGACGTGTTTTCTAGACCCTTTCCAACATGCCCCCTTTCCTGCCTCCCAGAACCACAGAGGTAAGTAGTCATTCCCTTCCCCTCATCCCATGAAAGAAACTGAAACCACCAGATTTATTATCCAAAAAAAATGTTATTCAGGCTTCAAGAATGTTACACTGTAAACCAGTAACAAAATGCACTTAACTACATCTTGAGCAACTTTTCACCAACCCATATGGCTGATTTTCCCAGCAGTACACAAATCTCATCTTAAAAATATATGCACCCAAAATATTACACTACTACCATCACTTCCTATACTCGCTTAACAAAAGAACATTAAATCTCCAAAATACTACAAAGCATAGAATTATACCTTGGTACTATCTGCTTGGATAAATTCTGCATCAAAGATATGTTCATTATAACGACATCGGGCTTTCATGTCTTCATACCGCTGCTTGCACTGTTGCACAGAAATGTCAGCAATATCTACACATGGAGAGAGAAATTAAGAAAAAAAACAGTGTAAACTGCTCCCCAGACCAGAAAACTGGAATGATTACTGGAACACAGTGGACTCATTACGGCAAGGATAAAAGTGGATCTTCAGCTACACTCTGAGGTGAACATTTTTATTTCCGATTTGTAGAAGAGGAATTAAATTTGCAGGAAGCGTTTGGGATTATAATTCTTTGCCATTTTCAGTCTTTACTTCAAGGCAAAACCTGGAATCTGAAGAATTTAGAAAACTCCCATCATCAAAAGTGCAAAGCAAGCCTCCAAAAGTTCAAGTGATGGATACTAGATGAATGACACAAAGTGCTGTCAGCATTGAGTGCACTGGCAAAAACAGTTCAGCTCCCAGGGTTTCCTCAAACAGTACAGAAAGCTCTTCAACTTCTTACAACTTTTATAAGATGTTGAAATGCAATTATTACTGCTACATACTGATATATTGCATCATGGGAAATTTTTTTAAAGTTTTTTTTTTTAAGACTATTCCTCTCTCAGGCATCGAGTTTCACCGAGCATTAACAGTTTGCACAAATTTTAATTCTAATAATATATAATAAACTTTGTAAATAAATGAATTAACTGTGTTTGAAGACTGCCAGCTGAAAAACGCAAGAAAGAGCTGTAAAGTGTAGAATACCCAGAATAATTCCCACTAAAGGAATTATATGGAATTTTAGTATCCAATTGAAATTTGCGGTTAAGTAATCCTTCCTCCGAGTATCCTTGGGATGCTTTATGAGAAAAAGAAAGATGGTATCTCCCTCTCAACATCTAAGCAAACTATTCAAATGAAAGATATTTTTTAATTCTCTTTCAGCTCTTCCCCTTTATAAGTTTGAAAATTTTCAGTTGATTGTTAACACCGAAGGACCACTTTTTGTCACAACGCTGTGGGGTTTTTTCTGTTTTGGTTTCTTTGGTTTTGCTTGGTTTTGTTTTTTTTTTTAAATGCAACTCCTGACTGTTTGTTTTCAGAACAATTAAAAGTACCACAAGAAATTAGATGTGGTGTAAAAAGGCATAAAACAGAAAATGAACTGTACTTTTTCCCAGAGCTACATTTTGCCTAAGACAATCTGTGGCAATTCTGTGTTTCTTTAGTAATACTTGGTTTCTTTGAGAGTTAAACTGAATATGAATTACACAATCACTGGTTCTTATATTTATGCTGGCAATCAAGTTGATGTCTTCGGGTTAAAAGACAAAAGAAGACATTTTGACAGAAGGTGTAGCATTGCATTCTTGGGCTTACTAATAAAATAAGATTATAAAAGACGGGAGATATGCTTGCTTTTTCTGTAAAACACTGATGTATTTTCTCTGGAAAGTTATTGTGTCTTCTTACCAGTACAGACAAGTTTTTTAATTCTGCCTTTTTTCCACTTCAGTAAGTCTCCACCTTTGCCACATCCTAGATCCAGAACAGTTATATCATTCTTTTTCCGTCGTACCCGGTCTATAAATTCACCTAGAAAAATAAAAAGAGAGAACACATACACAGGTCTCTGTAGTTCACTTGTATTGTACAGAGGAGCCTAAGGGACCTAAAGGGTTTGAGAATTTTAAAATATCTCAGAACTTACTTTACCTGTGTCTTCTTAACATTATAGACTTAAACCTCTTTTTCTACAAACTACTAATGATGAAAGAAACCACAAACTTTTAAAACTATGGAGAAGATAATGAGTATTTTCTGTGCTTAACGTGTTTTGCAAGTACTATGACTGGAGCTCTGGCAAAGGCAAAACCCGCACATGGCTAAACAACCACACCGTGTGTGAGTAGGGAAACAGGGTTCCCTTTCATTACCATTATAATGGAGGCAGATGTTATTGGACAGTACAGAAAAGCCTTTTGTAGAAAAGTAAAAGCCAATTAAATGTATCAGCCACAAGATTTCCTTGTGGTCACGTTACAAAAATACATAAAGTTTTCCACTCACTCTCCTAGGCCTTGCTAATATCAGCTACTTGTCTGCTGTCATCTTACCCTACATATAACCAGTTTAATTTCCTCTTCTGTCTCCACTCTGTCTAGATTATCTCTGCTCTGACTGATGCTGGCATATTATGCAAAACCAATCAGCATGCCAGCAACTTTTCTTCACAGGAAGAGACATGAAACATGTTTTGCTACAACTGCTATTAATGCCACACTGCTGAAATTCAGCGTGACAGAAAGGCTTCAGGAACACCTTTATATAAACCTAAATACTGCTTCTAACTGCTCTGAGACAACACAACCAAAACCAGTGTGCTAAGATAAACAGTGCCAACATCTCCTGGCAGAGATTCCTCTCCAGGAATGCTATGCTGATAATTCTCTTCTTTGTTTGCAGATATCTGATGGTTTTGTTTCCTCTCTTTGGAATAAATTTGTGGGACAGCAGACTTTGCCTTTTATGAAAAGCTGCTGATTCTTAAAGAATTTCATCCTCTTGTTTTTTATCTTTTAAACCGCTACGGGAAATAAAGACAATTTATCTGTTCAAGCTTCCTGCAGATTTGCTTAATCGAGACCTGGAAACAGACTGCTTTGGGAAAAGGGCTAAGAAATTCTTTGAGATAGATTCAAACAACAAGAACAGACAGATTCTTTATAATTTAAAGCTGCATCTTTCTTTTTAAACATGTCATGAAGAACAGTTTCCAGCATAAACTTTTTCTAGTTTTCAGGTCAGTTATCTTTAAAACTTTCCAACAATATCAAATACTATCACAGAGACTCAAAATAAAAATAAATATAGGTATTTTATTGCACTTGAAAGTCTCGTTCTGTATTAAGAGACAAAGTGCCATAATCAACACCAGAAAGCAGAAAACAAAGTTACATTTTGATACAAAAATTAGTTAAACTTTATTAAAGTCTAAGCAATTCACTAAGGAGGCTTACCAATGAGGACGCTCTTTGTCCAATTATTAAAGTTTCGGAGGTAGAAAATGCGAGACTGGCTACGTTTTTCCAGTCCAACCTCTTGAAGTTCATTATAATGTGCAGCTACTGCTTGCCCATGGCCTGTCTCATGCTGTAGAAACAAGGGAAGGAATAGATTCTCTTTGTTACTTTTTCCATGTAATCAAAAGACATGATTTGAGACAGTAAACAAGTAATATTATGAATAGCACCACCATTATTTATATATATATATAAAAATAAAAACATTTCCTACATCTGTCCTGGTACTGACATCAGCACTTTAAGTATTAGAGAGACAACTCTCTTAAAAATTTAAATTTTCAGTAGGTCCAAGTGATTTCTGATGAGTGATGCCCAGAATCTTTCCTTCACAGAAACACTTTTATTTCTCTAACACTCTCACCACTCTCAAAGAATCAGTTTCATTCCAATTAAGCCTGGGATTGAAGAAGAGAATGCTCCTTCTTGAGGAACCTGAAGCGTCTTCAAAAAGTCCTGTTTCAAGAATGTGTTTACAGTGTTTACATCTAACAGAAGTGTACAAACTGCCAATTTAACCAAAATGCCAAGTAGCTGGTGTTGCATCGAGCGCTAAATGGATGATCTACCAGAGCTTTAAATAGATCGTGGTAAGGGAATGAGAGTAATGACCTGACAACATATCCCACTTAATGTGTAAGTTAGCTGCAGAAATGTCTCTGGTTTAGCCTTAACTGTAAATACTCCAATGTGACACAGAGAAGTCCACACACAGCTATGATGCTCCTAACATTTCTTCACTTTGAATATAATCTTCAGTTATGTACATGAAATTAAAATAAATTACAAACGAAATACAGAGTAACAGAACATGGAGAACCAACACAAATTCTGTGAGGCTCACAAGTGTTTGAAGTAACAGAACGAACTAGAATGAAGGATTCTCAGTTAAAACCCAAAAACATGCTACAAAGGTCCAGCCAGGATGAATCACACAGCAATTAAAAACATTCCCAACAGTTGACTACAAAAGTCAGTATCACGATATTTTATTATTCAAATATATATTCAAAGCAGTTCCTCAAGGGAAAAAAGGGTTTATACTACATGAATTCTTCATAAATTTGAGTAACCTTAACAATGGATGCAGACATACTTGTCTGGAATCTCTATGATCCCATCATCTGTTTATTAACAAACTTGGCTGATGGTAATAACAAATATTTGGACCATTTCTAGTCTTTTTTAGGATAAGCACAGATGGCTCCCTGAATGGCCACATAAGCTACAACAGCTGACTCTGACAAGTGTGGGGGACATATTCATACAACCCATTACCACAGCTGCTGCAAGCAGTTGCAAACAGCCATCAGCAATATCATCTAGATGCTGGCAGCTGCATTCAGTGCAATCACCTCTCTACACCCTCAAGCTAAACAAAGCAAATGTATTTCTGATCCATCTAAACCTTATCCCAGAACCACCTAATTAAAAAGATGAAAGGGTTAATAACGTTTCTACCACAACAAAGGGCATTCTATTTTACCAGACTGCTTAGCCGTAAATTAACATCCTGGAAAAATTCTGAACAAAGAAACAAAACATTAGGTCAAAAACATTTTCAAATGACACTTAAGTATCCCTAAAGGTCACAATTAGACTGGATATTAGAGCCTCAGTTTAGAATCAGAGAATTGTTTTGCTTGGAAGAGATCTTTAATATCATCAAGTCCAACTGTTAACCCAGCACTGCCAAGTCAAGTTTCTAACAAGCTCATACATAATAAAGGACAGCATCACATAAAACATGACTGTTTTCATTCTCCCTGTGAAAAGGCCAAATATTTTCTGCTATTCTTGCAGTCTTAAAAAAAACACAAACAAACCAAGCATCTGTAAACTTAGCAGTACCACACTGCTAACAAATCATACTGATGAAATTATATCACAGAGGATGCAGTTTGTCATTTTCTAAGTTATACAGTACATTATTGATGAAATTAAAGGACAAAACTGTCTTATGGAAGAACCTCTCATGCACAGATAACTAACAAACAAAACAGATGAATTCAAGATATGGGACTTGGACTAATGCCAGTAAACCCTTCCTTACGTTACCAGATTGCTACCACAAAGATGACGGAACAACAGTCTTAGAAATCAGCTGAGCATGTGCTGAGATCAGTTTCCTTAACACTCTAAATACTAGCCTTCTTTCTCTTCTGTGAAGCCCAACACAACTTTTGCACCTGTTATTTTTCTAGGAAGCTATCCACAAACTTTGACATTTGGTGTCTCATGCTGGTTCACATATGTTCAGCATAACTTTTTAATTTTTTTTTTTTTAACTTGAGCTACAGCTTTGAAACAAGGATTTGAACATAGCTCGAAATAAAAGGTACTCACCAGTTTCTTAGGAGATTCATCTTCAGGATCTAAATTCTTCCTCTTTGCTCTGTTATCCT
Organism: Todiramphus chloris collaris; assembly: GCA_025345505.1. Taxonomy (NCBI): domain Eukaryota; kingdom Metazoa; phylum Chordata; class Aves; order Coraciiformes; family Alcedinidae; genus Todiramphus; species Todiramphus chloris. The sequence continues at coordinate 4,258,356 of JANVCC010000047.1, forward strand.
GACCACCACTGTCAACTTCTTTTTCATTTTCAGCAGAGTGCTCTGTACCTGAAGCTGAACTGTCCCCTTGCCACCCAACACCTGAATCTGCCTCTGAAGTACAAGGTGTTTTCTCCACTTCTTCATCCAAACTCTTCTCTCCTTCCTGTTCTTCTGTCTTGGTTAAATCAGCCATTTTTGACAGGTTAGTCTCCTTGTATACTGATCAGAATGGAAATCTAGGGAGGGGGGGAACAACAAACCACCGACTATTTTCAGTGTTGAATTTCACTTACTCATGGTTACAGTCATGACTTTCAATCACAATACTGGCATTAAAAAAAAAAACAAAACAACATGGCTTTGCCCTAGGCAACATATAGACTTCAAACTTGAGTATTTAATAAATATTTAATAAAGAGAGCACAATAATATATGTGGAATTTCAAAGTACTCTCGTTATAGCAAAGATTTATCTTAATTTGTTCTCACTCTTCATATTTGAGTCTTTCTTAGCTGTCTTTATTGATTCAATTGCAATGTGGTACTGGTTTTGAGCCTGCAATCTCCCCTTTCTCCTCCCCATAAAAAGTAGCCTACTAATCATTTCATGCTTAGAAATACAAGTTGACAGAGTCCCTCAAGTCAATAAATTAATTATTTAATCTGATATTTCAAATGGATGTCCTCAAACAAAAAATTAAACTTGCTTTTAAGAGCAAATTCTCATATCAGTTCTGGATTTTCATGCTTCACAAGAACATCCACCATAGCTCAAGCTCCATGAACACAAGGGATCTCCAGCCATAACTGCATTTCCTTATGTCCACAAACAGCTCAAAATCTGATGTCTCTATGATTTCTATAATCATCTTTCCACTACAGTACAGCACCTAACTCATGATTCTGAAGAAGCACATCCTTCCTTATCTTCACCTGGCTGTTCCATGCAGTTTCTCAGATGCTTTTAAGGCCTAAATTTAGAAAGGTCATAACCACTGATGGCAACCAAGTGCCCAGGGGGCAGCTCCTTCAGGAGAAAAGCTGGAGAGCTCAAAACACGGGGGGAATGGAGGACAGTACAGTCCTATGCTCACAGCCCACTGTCCCTCAGGGCTCCATACTGGGACCAGTGCCATTTAATATCTTCATCAGATACATTACAGAGTGGTATCAAGTGTACCCTCAGCAATTTTGCAGATGATGTTGAGTGGTGCAGTTGACATGGTCCTGCACCTGGGTCAGGGCAACCCACAGGATCAGCCCAGGCTGGGGGTGAAGGGCTGGAGAGAGCCTTATGGAGGGCTTGTGGGTGCTGGGGGTAAGAAGCTGGGGCTGAGCCGGCCCCGTGCGCTGGCACCCAGCAGGCACTGGCACCCTGGGCTGCACCCCCAGCAGCGTGGGCAGCAGGGGAGGGGGGGATCCTGCCCCTCTGCACCCAGGGCTCTGGGGAGAGAGAGAGAGAGAGAGAGAGAGACCCCCCTGCAGTGCTGGGGCCAGCTCGGGAGTCCTCAGCACAGCAGAGACAGTGTCCTGGTTTGAGTGAAAACAGAACTAATTCTATTCAGTAATTTTACTTTCAGCTCAGTTCTTCTAACTAACTGCACTTTCTGAAGTGAGCAGCCTGTTCTCACAGACAGTGTCTGCTTCTAGCAGTGATAACACCTCATGTTTAGAGTTACTACCAAGGATTGGTGTGCAGACCAAGGCCACTGCTGGATCTTGTGTACCACGCTCGGGGGTGCAGAAAGTGAAAGGAGGCACCTGCAGGGAGGAGTGGACAGGACGGGTGACTCTAAACTGACCAACGAGGGATTCCATCCCATATACACCATATTTGGTCTAGAGCTGAGGGATCCAAGGGGTCTCTGGGCTCTTCTCTCCCCTCTTGGACTGCTTTGCCAGCTTTTGCTTGGCTTGCCTTGGGTCCTCTTTCAGTTCCTTCCTCGGAGCACCCAAGGAGGTCTCTGTTCTGCCTTCGATCCAATCTGCATGTTCCTGAACCCGGTACCAGAATCCAGCTCCTGCACACAGCTCCCGTCTGCTGCGGGGCCCAGTCTGGGACTCCCCCGGTGCCTGCACAACATCAGTGGTGACAGTGATGGAATTACCATCAGGGGGGTTGGGTTCAATACTGGTTTTGTATATATTTGTATATATTCCATTTTTTTATAATTATTAATTTCATTTTCATTAAAGCTGTTCTAGTTTCCTTTTCTAATCACTAAGTCTCTCTCCCTTATTCCCTTTCTCTTTCCCCTCTGGGGAGGGAGGGGGGTTAACAGAGAGCGTCTGTGATAGGTCTAAGGGGCTGCCCTGACCCTAAACCCTGACAGACAGGGACCTGTTGGAGCGGGGCCAGAGGAGCCCCAGCAATGCTGGGAGGGCCGGAACCCCTCTGCTGGGAGGCCAGGCTGGGAGAGATGGGGGGGGTTCAGCATGGAGAAGGCTCCAGGGAGACCTTACTGTGCCCTTTCAAGGCTTAAAGGGGGCCTGTCAGAAAGACATGGAGGGACTTTTTAGCAGAGCTTGTTGTGACAGGACAAGGGCTGATGGTTTGAAACTAAAAGATGGGAGATTTAGACTAGCAAGACATTTTTTCCCCTGAGGGTGGCGAGACCCTGTCCCAGGCTGCCCAGAGAGGTGGTGGCTGCCCCATCCCTGGCACCATTGCAGGTGAGGTTGGCCGGGGCTCTGAGCAACCTGCTCTAGCTGCAGATGGCCCTGCTTCCTGCAGGGGGGTTGGAACCTGATGGCCTTGAATGGTCCCTTCCCTCCCAAACCAGTCTGTGGTCCTATAAAGTCGAACGAGCAAAGAAGCGCCAGGCCCCGCAGCACCGGCCCGGTCAACGGGCAGTGCTCTGACGAGCTCCGGCTGAGTCACGGGGTGAGGGGGGGCGGGGAAGGGTGCGTGGTGTGTGCAGCGCAAAGGGAGGGAGCGCGTCCCGACGCCGGCCAGCACGGACCCCCGGGCGGGAGAGGCCGCGGCCCGGGCCGCTTCCCGAAGGCCCCCGGAGCCCTCCGCGGCCGGGCCCGCGGCACCAGCGGACAAAGCGCGCGCCACCGCCAATCCGCACCCCGCCCGCAGTCCCCGCGCCGCCGCAGCCGAGTGGCCACGGCCCGGGGCGCAGCGCAGCCGCCCG
>JANVCC010000047.1:4266477-4328143 GCA_025345505.1 Todiramphus chloris collaris
GCCCCCTCCCCGGCAGCACGCGCGGCCGAGGGCCCAGGGCCACACCGCCGAGCCGCGCGCGCCTCACCCCGCGCCTCTGCCTCGGCCACCGGGCCGCCCGGGAGGGCGCACAGCGTCCGTCCGCCCGCCCGCCCGCCCGCCCATCCACCCACTTACTCACCCGGTCCAGCGCTCCGCCATCCTGTTTGCGGAAGTGACGCCACGGCAGCTCGGCGGCGGGAATGGCAACGCCACGTCCGGGAAGAAGAGGGATGGAGGGACGAGGGGAGGAATGCGGCGCTGCGCACGCGTAAAAGCTTCCGTGGCTCGGCTCCTAGGCCGGGCCTGCTTGAACGGACGGACTACGAGCCCCGGAAGGCTGTGCGGAGGAGAGTGGCCCGCGCCTGCGCCCTCGGCCCCGCCGGGCCTCAAGGTGATGGTGGGGACGGGCGCTGCTGCACGTTGCCGCGCCGCGCGGGCGGGCGGGGCCGGTAGCGGGGGGGGAGGGTGAGGGTGGTGCGGGGTGCGGCGCGCGCGGCCGCGGCCGTTGGTCAACAGTCGCCCGGTGCGCCGCCGTGCCCTGGGGTCCCAGAGGAGGAGGATCAGGATCGGTGGCTTGGCCACAAGGTACCCGCTTGGTGTGGCTGGTGGGATGGGGCTGCCCCATCCCCTGGGAGCGAGCGAAGGAGTGTGCGGGTACCTCCGGAGTCCCCCTGGGCGGGCGGCGGGGGCTGGTGGGGAGCCGCGGGACCCGGGGGCGGCAGGGCGGGTTCCCCCGGTTGTCCCCAGGCCCCAGCTGGTTTTCCCATGGCAGTCCCGGGGGACGGGGCTGACCGAACCTGCGGCCGCCGGCGGAACCGGGGAGGACGGTGCGCTCGGAGCGCCGTGCCCCTCCTCCTGCCCGCGTTCTCCTCGGTAAACTTCGGGGCCGTTGGGTCTGGAGTGAAAAATGTCGGCCGCGAGTCTCGGACAGTGGTACCGTGCCAGGGCCGCAGCTGGGTCACTCCTTAGGGTGCTTCTCTCCCGAGACAGCCGAGTGATTCTGCGCGCGTCATGGCTTTTTCGGCTACTTAACGTGGCTGTAGAAATGGGGGTTTTTGTCTAATAAATGTTTTGCACGGTTTTGGTGACTCACTTGTGGCACGTAACAAATACCAGCAAAGGGGCTGGTTTCTCTCAGTAGGGGAATCTTAAAACTGAGAAATCTAATTTTATCTCCTCTTACCGGTTCACTGATAAAATTAAGTTTTCTTGAGCTTTCAGTGCCTTTTGTTTGTTTGCTGTTGTTTTGCTTGTTTTTTTCTCATACGTTTTCTGTGGACTAGATTTGTAGGTCTCTGAACCTGTTGGAGGTAGTTCCTGGCTGAATGAGACACATCCCTGTTGGCAAAGTTGCATGCAGTTACAGTTCTCATTAGTGATCTGCTCCTGGTAACGGACTACAGGAGTCATCTGGGGAGTTGGACTGAGAAGCCGTAAGAGTTTTTGTTAAGTCTGTAAAGTTAAATGTAGATCAACATCAGGTATAACAAACTATGCGTTCAGCCTCATTTGTGTCTGTTCTGAAATGCCTTCTACAAGTTGTCTCTAAAGAGAAAACATTAATTTGGGCATAAAGTGTCCTAGGATTTCTTACCCAAACTAATTAAACTGAAAGTGTTTCTCACTTTACCTAAACCCTAACATATTACTGATATTCCAAGTATAAATATAAAGATTTGCTAAAGTTTTGCTATTTTAGGGAGAGATAGGAAGCAAGTTCCTCATCTGGAATGTGTCTTGCAGTCTGTGCTGCTGGCTTGTATGACTTGCAGCTGCTTCTGTGTGGGAAATGAATGTAGAGAGGATAATGTGTTCCCACCATCTATCCCCTCCTATGGGGCTGATGGCAGGTTTTTTTCTCTTTTTTTTTTTTTTTTTTTTCCTCTGTTCAGCAACTGTCTGAGGTAAAAGGGGTATGACTGGCCTCTGTGGCAGCATTATGGAATTGCACTCTTTGAGAAGCACTTCCATCAGGGAAGGGAGAAAAAAAACACAGCAATTGATGATTTGGGTAGGTGGATATCAGGTGGCTTGCAGATGGCAGAAACTGAGTAGGCAAATTCAGACTGTCACAAAGTATGTAAGGAATGCATGAAGTTAAAGATTTGTCTAGCATGGCTGTCTGCAGATCTACTTTGCACGCTATAGTGGCTGATAAGAAAAGGTTTGATCTGGCTTTGACCTTTAAAAGGATCTGTGTAATTCTCCTGCTGCAGGTGATCTTTTCTCCAGATAAACCAAGGGTAGCTCTGCGTGTGTGCTTATAGGCATCACTAAGAGACTGAAGTCTGTTTTTGCAAGACAGGGAGTTCTTGATGTCTCCTTATCTCAGATAGCAACCCTCAGTTAGCACCTTGACACGTTTCTGGACTTGCAGGGAGCTCTGTCTTGAAGATAAGGCTGCAACAAAAGCAGAAAGATTGTTCAAATGTAAAACCGCTAGCTGAATCCCTAACATTCTTTGCAATCATTTAGTTTTGCAGATTAAGATGATCCAACGTAGTTCTTGTTAGTGTTGATACTCTGTGAACCCAGATAGTTGAGGCTAAACTTATTTTGAAATTAGATGCTGAAGCAAATTCAACATCAATCAGCAATATTTCAGTATTAGGAATGGAACAAAACCACTAGAAGAACTGAGGCCTAGGCCCAAAACATGATTGATGCTTTCCTGAACAGTAAGGTATCATCACAATAGATCGTAAGGATCTCACCTTGATTTTCTGATAGATGACTACCTAGTTCTGTCACTTCAGATCAAAGGTCAGCCTCAGGGTCAGGGATTCTTAATGACTCTGAAGTACCTCTAAGTAGATTCTTTGGCTTGAGACAAATGGGTTGTGCAGTATAGCAATAACAAAAAAGAACAGTGCTCAAGTTACAGGACTCTCTTCATTTTTAAGTCTTGGATCATGATACTCCTAAAAAACACAGATTATTCTACATGTCCCTGTCATTATAATAAATCTGCAGAAAGTTTATTATTCATTTAAAAAATCCTTATGATCTATTGTGATGATACCTTCCTAAATTCAGATGGTCTTGAAGGTGCTAATACAGTACTGTTAAGTCTAACATACTTTCTTCGTATTAAGAGTGTACTGCTTCAGACTGTCAGGAAAATGACAGTTTGACCAGGTGTTAGTGGGCCAGATTGGTGTGCCCAGTTATGTCAGTCCTACCACCTTTTTGTCTGGCTTAGTTGGTAAGCAGCTAAGGACAGAAGTAATTTCTTCTTAAAGGCATTGGGATTATACAGGAGGGCTTTACCCTGGTCAGTGTCTAGACTTCTGTAATGCTTGTGGTAATGATCTGTGTTCTCATGAACTTTGTGTTTCCTCCAAAGAGCTCCAATACATTCTACCCCAGTGCCTTTCATTACTCGCTTCTCCCCACATCATTTTCAAACTAGCTACCCATTGTATGAATCAACAAAAAATGAATATATATATATTTTGGTTTGTTTGGTGGGTTTTTTGTTGTTTCCAGACATGACACTGCTCCTTCTAAACGGAGACATCCGAATGGCAGATGTGCACATCAGGAAATTAAAGTGCTGCTGAGTTGGGCTGTAAATTGTAATTCCATGGATGTCCTATTTGATTTTGTCCAAAAACTGACCTTGACCATCTGTAGCAATTCTTATATAAACAAGAAGTTACGTGTCAGTGATCGTGGCTTTGTAGTGCGTCGTAGCAGATCGTCCCCTGCAGCTCTGTGAAGCTTGTGTAGCCTGTCCTTGAAGAGTGGGAGGAGGGAAGGGAATGGGGTTGAATACAGTCAAGTGCTCATGAACAAATTATAAAACACAGCAGTAGCTTTTTTTAGATGGATGGATTTTGTTGGTTCTAAATAAAACTAGGTGAGTGACTTTACAGCAGTTCTGTAAGCCCCTTCCAAAAGGGGCTGGTGGAAGAGTTCAGTAGAATGTGAGGGCACTTATCTTTAACTGTAGTGGTGGTGTTTAGCCCCAGCATGTGCAGGTTAGTTAACTGTTTGCTCTTAATATTTTGCTGATTTAAAAGCTGATTTTGCTGATGTTAAAATTAGATGCCAACTTTTGCTTCCTGCTGTCTCAGGCTGTAGGATAGGACTTTCTGATGGAGGGATGTTTCTGTGCTGAAAAACAAGCCTTGTTGATCCTGTTTCATTGAATGCAGTGCGGTGTCAAAGGTCCTGTGAGAGTTCCATCTGGTGTAAAGACACATCTCTGCAAGTCTGATGCTCTTTCAGACAGGTGTAGATGGTGTCACTGTTGTTTGCATGCTGATGACATTAGTAGTCATGTTCTCTAAGCAAAAGATTCTGTGTAAGGCATTAAATCAAATAGTAGGCAAGAAAGTTTATATAAAGACCATAATTAAACATATTACTTCTTGTAAAAGAACAGTTCTCTTTCATTTGAAGAGACGTGGGCAATAGCATTTTCTAAAAATTAGATGAAGAGTGTGGTTCTGAGCATGTGTGTGTTCCGTAAATGTTATGATCAGCCTCTTCACACATAATTTTTCAAGATACTCTGATTGATACTACACATATTTGCCCATATGGAGAAGTTTGAATTCATAACAGAGAATTCAACACTTACTTTGAATAATTAGAAAAGATTTATACTGGAAGAGAATGTCTGCCAACACTAATTCTGCTGAAAGATGAATGTTCTGTATTTTTTTCTGGGGAAAAATGACAGCTTTTCGGTGTTTGCAAATGTGAAATAAATGTGGTGAGAGAAGAAAAGAAAAAAATCTTGAACCTAATGCTAATGCTTCTACTGTGAATTCTGTTCCTAATGAAGTGGGGGGTTTTTTTTGTGTTTTTTTTTGGTTTTTTCCAGTTTTGGGCTGGTTTATGTTCACTTATTCCTTCTTTGTTTCTAATTGTAAGGCTTCAGAGTTTTTCCTTGAGCATGATTTTTTTGTTTGTTTTTCTTTTTAATCATAGAAATACTTTAGATGAATTTGATGGGTTAAAGACTTGTTACTTGTCAGGGGTTGTTGTTTAAATTGATTTATGACATTGTTATGTAATATAATTTGCATTTAAAATACTGTTACAGTCAGTGTTGTTGATTACAAGTGGGTTATGGCAGGAAGAGACGCAGAAAAATGAGATACAACCTGCAAAGATCCAAGGTGGAAAAAATGTCACTTGTCAAGGCTAGGAAAAAAAGTTTTGTCAGTCATATTGTAAGATCAGGCACAAAGCTGTACAAAGTTGATACCCAGACCTAAGTTTAGGAGTATTCCTAATAAAAGTCTTTTATAATTAGTCATGAGAAAGTATTTGAATGCACAAGTTCATATTCTATAGTCTAATCAGAAAGGCTGAACTTTATTTGTCTTGGCACCATTTGTTTTAGTGACAGTCATAGTATCTGCAGTGTATCTCCTCTTGTTTCCATTAGACCTTTCAGGAATAAATATTTAATGATAACTCCTAGAACTGTTTAAATTATAATTTAAATTTTGTATATTAGCAAAGATCTAAGTGACCAGAAAGATTATGAATTATAATAAGGGTGATTGTCCCCCTCTGCTCTGGTGAGAACCCTCCTGTACTGCATCCAGCTCTGGAGCCCCCAACACAAGAAAGACATGGACTGGAACCCCTCTGCTGGGAGGCCAGGATAAGAGAGTTGGGGGTGTTCAGCCTGGAGAAGAGAAGGTTCTGTAGACCTTCTTGTGGCCTTTCAGTACTTAAAGGGGGACTACAGGTAAGCTGGGGAGGGACTTCTTACAAGGGCCTATAGTGATAGGACAAGGGGCAATGGGTTCAAACTGGTAGAGGGGAGATTTAGATTAGAAATTAGAAGGAAGCTCTTTACTGTGAGGGTGGTGAGACACTGGAACAGGTTGCCCAGGGAAGTTGTGGATGCTCCCATCACTGGATGTATCAAGACCAGGTTGGACAGGGCTTTGAGCAACCTGCTCTAGTGGGAGGTGTCCCTGCCTGTGGCAGGAGAGTTGGAACTAGATCATCTTGAAGGTTCCTTCCAACTCAAAACATTCTATGATTCTATGAATTAAGACAGGAGTTTGGCTGCTAGAATCCAAATTATGACTAGTAGGAAGTCTTGAGCAAGCCAGAGTTCAGTTTTGTCTTCAGCCTTTTGGTTGTTACTGATGTTAGTGAACAGCTGTTCGTGAGGAGATGTGCACAGCAGCTCTGAGCTCTAAAGAGAGGTGTCAGAACTTCATAAAAGAAACTTCTGAACCCTGAACATCGACATAATAGTCATGATGCCTGTTAAAATGTTGAGTCAGAACTCTTGAGACGCGCAGTGAAAGTTGAAAGACAGGAGGAATCTGCCAAATAAAGTTCAATGAACTATTGAAAGGGCAGATCCTAAGAGATTCTCAAGGAATGTATTGGTGAAGTGTAGCAAACTGATCAGTGTAATGTAGTTGTTTGTGGTTGAGCATCTAATGCCTCACCAGTTGAGTTGTGGTGTTTGTTTTATTTCGTTTTGTTTTCTGAGGTTCAGAGTTGTTTCTGAGTTCAGAGCTGTGTGCAGGACACTGCTGACATGAGGCTTGCTTACCTGAATTGCCTTTTGCAGCCCCTTAGTTAGTTAGTTAGAAATTTCCCCCTGCTTTGTAAACTGATGTGAACTTTGTAAAATCACACATACACGCCCCATACAGTCCTCTATGTTAACGCCCTCTGGTTAGAAACCCTCTAAGAGAAAAAAAAAGTGTTTTGAATGAACTAATACACTGAGAAATATAGGGGTGAAAGAGCCTATATAGGGTTCTTGGGAAAATTACTACATGACTGGAATAGAAAGGACAGAGAAATATTATTTTGATCATTAATTTAAAGACAATGTGTGGAAAGGGAAAATAATAAGCAGATGAGTACAATTCCTGCTTGGAACTAATAAAGGGCTTTTTTAACCTTTTTGGCATAGATATACCTATTTTTAAGCTTAGTTAACGTCTAAAAGTGTAGAGACCTTTTGTAGTGAAGAGCTGTACTTAGATAAAACTTCAGTAGAGGGCGGAATGGAACCGCTGAGCGAGGGAAGCGGGACAACTGAGTTAAATAACCCATGTAAGCTAAAGCAGTTCTGAAGGGCAGAAAGCCCTACAAATGGTTGTGATACTTTCTTTTAGAAGAAAGATTAGCATTCCAGATCTATAACTCAATACATGGGCATTGCATGAGGTTTTCCTGCTTTATTTGCCTTCTGAATCCAGTGTTCAGCCTTTATCAATGTCTACAAGAACTTTTGTTCTTCCTGAATCTACTTTTTGTTGTGCTTTCTTGTGCTTAACTATCAGAAGATTGTAGTTGTGAAGATTATTCTGTGTAAAGACTGTGTAAATTCTGTGTAAAGAGTTTATTCTACTTTATTGACTTCACTAAGTTTGTTTTGGCAACAAGACTAGTTTAGACAAAATAAGGGTAAAAAAAGTTGTTGTCTTATCTCCACTTACATCAGTATTGAACTGTAGTAATATGATCAATTTAAATTCTAGCATAGCATTTACTAAAGTGAAAATATAAAGACTAGACATGATGGAGGTGGGATGGGGCAAATATTTCAGGGTAACTTGTCTACAACAGTTTGCTCTTACGTTTGTTTTAATGTGAGATTTATTTTTTTTCAGACAAGATTTAATAAATTTCACCATGACTTATTTTGCCTTACTCCCTTTAACCTAAAATGTGGTTCTATATATTTTTAAGACAGCCCTAAATGGTAGACAAGATCAGACAGCTAGTGATGTCCAAACTTCAAATTATAACCAAGCTTCTTGGTTTAGAATGAATTAACAGATTTCATCAGGGACACTGCAAAAGCAGGAAAGGTCAAAATACAAATCCTAAATGTGCATTTGTACACACGTTTTGTACAATGTATGAAAAGTACTAATACAAATAATAAAATGTCTCTGTGCTGCCGTATTCTCAGCCATGCATACTGCATGCTGTGCTGAACCGATGCAGTTCCTAAGAGGTTTATAGTTATATTTTACATTGGGTTTAGAAAAAACAATGATGCTTTGCATGTGTTGCACTATTACAGTGATTTTAAAATGGGTTGCCTGAGAAAGCTGATATATGTTTTCCTCTTCAGTTGTGTTTTCACATTTACTGTCAATAAGTTCTTGAAAAGAACTATTTAAATCTGAAAACCAGTTTTGTTTTGTTTCTTTTTTTAATTATATTTAGTAGAAATGTAAGCAATACAGTGGGATTTGGGTTTACTTTTTTTATTAAACTGAGCTGTTTGAATGAGATTTCTGTACATTTGCATGTTATGCAGCCTGAAAAGTGATCTGGAAAGGATTTCTGATAACTTGGTTTGTGTCTTTTCAAAATTCTTCTGTATATACAACACACAACCCTCAAAGTTTGCTCTTTTTTTTTTTTTTTTTTTTAATACTAATAATGACAAGAATGTAAATTAGTTCTCTGGTTGCATAGAAAGGTGCCTTGGGAATGGAAAAGCTCACAGATTTTCATTGGGAACTCTCCTGTGGTATAATTAACGTTCTCTTTTTAACAGAATAAGTAAAAATGCTTTAAATTCACCCATATTTACATATTGTGTCCAGAGTGTTTCTGGTAGAACTGAAAAAATAAACCAGTGTAGTCCACATGTACCACAGTTCCCTCAGATGCTCTCTGACCTCTTTTACAATGGAACTTGCAGCAGAGTTTTTGTCATCTTATATCCACCTACATTCTTGTATTTTAATATCTTTGGTAGCTCAAAAAAAAAAAAACAAAACAAAACCTTAATTGTAACTTTTTTTATACAAATTCTCCTAGTGAAAGTTTCATCTGACAGCATCTCTGGCATGATTTCTTTTTCCAACAGCAGATATCCCCAGCAGCCTCTGCTGTACCAATATTGGCATGACTTGTTAATTTTGTGTTTTCCAATTATCCCATTTCTTTTTTCATAAAGCTTTAGTACACGTCCAAAAACATCAATTTGTGGTAATCGTAGACCAACTCTGACACGAAAAGGTCCTGAACTTTTGTTGTCCTCAGGAACAAAAGCAAGTTTAATCTCTACTTCCCAGTAATTGCTGGAAGGCAAAGACTTAGCAGAGCAAATACAAGAGATGGGATACTCCTGCAGGACATCAGATTTGTGCCAAAGCTCATCTGAATTACAGCAGACATACAGAATTTTGCTAAACAGAACCTCTAGCACTGTGGTGACAAGCTGATCTATACTTACCTCAAGAGGCCACTAGAGCTCCCTCTTTGTGTCAGAGGGCTTGTTAATAGTGTGTCATGAAACAGACAGTGCCTTCAGGAACTAAATGAGTGTCCAGGAATCCAACCAGGGGTATGTCCCAAACAGCCGAGAGCTCTTCAGCTCAGTTTACAGCCAGCTGGAGATACTACTAAATAGTTAGCCAGAGTATGACAGCACTGAAGAGGAGACCTTGTCCCAGAAGTGTTTGCTTATCATTTCATAGTTTGTCCTACTAGCATCTATTCTGTCACTGATCACATGGGATTCTTACAGTACAGGACAGCTGTATTTGTCCCTAAATAGCTCCTTTTTAAAATTATTTTTTTACCTTGTGACATTTTTAAGAGAAAGCCAATGTAGGAATCTTAAGATGCTTTAAAACCTATTCTTTGCTCCAAGAAAAAAAAATTCTCATGCTACAGACCATGAAGAAACAACTTTGAAATGTCACTAGGTGCAGTTGTGGCTGTTAGGTTACTGTCCTGACTTCCTTAGAATCTGGTTTGAACAACCTGAAGTTACAGAGGCAGTTGTATATGTTTACATAGCTCCAGTAATTTCTTTAAGAAAAGTATTATACTTGGGAGAATAGTCTCAAATCTATAGGCTGACGCTTTCTCTCACTGTTTGTTCAGTGCACAGGGTACTAGGAACTTCCTTTCACTAATTATATCTTAAAGCACAGAATTCTCTGTATTCATCTCATGCTTTAGAGGCTTGGAAGAACTACAGTGTTGTATTTCTGTGAACCTCCAACCATATTTGTTTTGCATTTTGTCCTATTTAAGATTTGTTTGCAATGTTGAGCCAAGTAATTAAAATATTACAATTGAGCAGCTGTACCCATAGCATCTTTAACAATATTGATTTCTTTAATGTCAATTTACAAAGTGTATGCTATATTAATATGTTGTTTTATTCATTTGCCTCTTCTCCATTCTGCTGTAACCATCATAATACTTCCGTTGTTTACTCTTGTAGTGCTGCTGGACAGTAGTGTCATCCTCAGCTTACTGACACTTCAAATGTCTCTCTTGATTTAGATAAGTAAAATAAAAAACATACCTATGAAACACAGTAGGATCATTAGGAAAATTCCGGCATTGGTTTGAAAAGCCTGTTTTCTTTTATTCTCTCAAATACAAGCACTGTCATATCTAAGCCTTTTCTTATCTATCAAACATCTAGCAAAAAAGCTTTTTTTTGAAGTGGAGATACAAAAAAAAAAAAGCTGTTCTGCAGAATATTAGCTGGAATCATACTGTCATCTGTGCTTCCAAGGTTCAGGACCTTTTCAGAATGGTTAGAGAACCATCCCTTTGACCAGACAGGTCTCTCATGATGTGGAAAAACCCTTCATTTAATGAGTTCCAAGTCCATCTGAGGATATGGGGGAAGGAGGAGTGGCAGTCTGACAGGTCTTGTCAGTGGCCCTGGTAGTTCCCCTGCTTTAAAGCCATTGGCAACACTCTTCTTAAGTCTTATACAGGGTATTTAATTCTGAGCAGAGCCCCTGAAACTCATTTACTACTCACAACTGTGTTAGCTACTGACTGATGTTGAACAGCGTTGAACACATAGTACTGACCTGTTCCTTCTCCGCACTAAGGAGAATTGTCACCCCCTGGAAGCAGTCTTGTACCCCAGTGTTCTGCAGCCATTGCAGTGACTCCAGGGTGTGCTATGGTGTTACTTCAGTGCTGTGAGTAGCTGCTGGACAGCAAAACCTAGAAATGGTGTTCTGAGAAAGCTACTGTATATACTATATAGAATGGGAGAAGTACTTGTTAAGTTTCTTTTTGCTTTTGTACACAAGAATGATCTCCTTCCAAGGCTGTTGGAATGCAGAGTCCTGTTAATAACATTAATGAACCCCAGGCAGGGTTGCTGAGCGTGGTTTCGCCCACACTGTATGGTGGCAGTTTTCAAAGCTGGTTTGGAACAGTTTTTTTTTCAATAGGCTCCCATCCACCAAAAACAGATGAAGAGGGGAATTCTGACTCAAAAGCTCACAGATTTCCATAGATGGATTCTTCGAGTCTGCTTGCTGAATACAGTGAAAATCCACTTAAGTGAGATGCTCAGTGTTGTGTACTGTTAGTGAGAGGGAAAACCAGTCCTCTGGAGGCTGCTATCCCTCAGGAAAGGAGTGTCAAGTGGCAATAGGCAAGCAATGCAGTTGTCTTCCAGTTTGGTGTATTCTATAAATCCATAATGGTGTATTCCAGAGTGCCATCTTAGCACTTGACTTTTGCTGAGTGTTTTCACTATTTTTTTGCTATGAGAAGCAATTGCATTTGGAATTTAAGAAGTCAGCAAGAATCTCTGCTTCTTGTAAAACTAGAGATACCACAAGCAGTTGCTGCTTGCAGTGAATTCTTACAGAAGACTGACTTGTTGAGAGGCAATACCTGGAGCTTATTTACTGCTCTTTAAGCAGCAGTTACTTCTTGGCTCCCACTGAGTTCATAACTCAACAGGAGTGAGTAACTGCTGGCTTACGTAGAGGCAAGAGTTCCCTTTTCCCCTGTTGATGCAATACCTCCTCCTAGTATGAGTTCAACAAAAGTGGGTGTCTGTGCTTCCTGTGCAAGGTAGGCTCTGTTCCCAGGGAGTTTGAAACCATTCCTCCAACCTTTTCTCCACATCAAACATCTGTCATCCTAGTAATTGCAATTAATTCAAGCACAACAATTTCGTAAAAATCCCTAGAAAACATATAGGCAGGAATGTTCCAGCAGATGCACGTGGGTTATGAAACTTTTCTCTCTTGGAAGGAAACAGTAATTTGTAGTTGAGGAACTTTGAAGTTACACAGAAAAAAAAGTCTTCCCTGAGCATGCCAGTCTCCAAAGGGAAATTTATACTGTTAGCTTCCTGACTAAGCAAGGTTTCAGGCTGACCAAAAAAACTCCATAGTACTAGTTTGCTATTGTTGCTATTCCTCTAAATGTGCCTTGTTTTTCCTACTTTATCAGAGTCATCAGTATGTTCAAGACACATAGTCAAAAAGTGAGGAACTAGTGGAAGAGTTGCAACTTCTTTGAAGATACAAACCTTATCATCATTTTCTTGTTGCATATCTGGAAAACAATAAAGGGTATGTATGGCTTCATTTTTTTAAAAACCTTCTGCTTATGTTTATGAAATACGATCATTTTCAGCAGCACAAACAAATTCACTATCAAACCACCTGATTTATATGTTTACCTAAGGCTAGAGGTGAAAGGGAAGCAGACATGATAGACAGCAGTGGAGTTTCAATTAAACTTGAATGATTTCTAGTTTGGATCAAGAATTGTTATGATAATTAAAAATGTAAGAGCATCAGAAAAGACTGGCAAGTTGTAATATAACTGATTTAACTGGTATTTGTTTAGTAAAATCAATTAGTGGCACTTATTTTGGAGAGAAGGAAAATTAGTTCTGTAACTCATAGCTATTGTATAAAGGAAAGGAGTTAGTGCTTTGTTCACTAGGTCAAAGCATGTTTTTTTGGGGGGGGGGAGGGGGGAGTCATCTTGATGTCTACACATTCCAAACAAAATTCCTTTCTTCTTTTGTGGGTACTCTCTCAGTGGTTCTTTTGAACTTCAAGAGTAACTGTTAAGTATTTAAAATCACAAGATTAACTGGTTATCCATAGTTTTAAAATATTCTTTGTAATATTTCTGAAATTGCAGTTCAGTTTTTCTCCTGTTAATACATGACATTAAACAGTACAATCCCCTTTCCTAACAAATGTGTACTGGTGGGCTGCTGTGGTTAGGTTTGTTACTATTAGGATCATGCATTGATTATTAAGAATTTATTTTTTTACTGTATGAACTTTTAGTTCAAAATAGTACAGAATGTGAAAAAATTATATTGAAACGATAAGAATGTATTGACACTGAAAATTAAGTGCACTTCAGCGAGTTCACACTACTTTTAGGTAGGCTCAAAGTATCACTCAAACTATCAGTTTCTACTAGAAGTGAAGTTTCAAGGATAACTTTTCAATAACTGTGCCAGATTATGCAGATGTAAGCAGTAGCTAGCACTAGTCATCTGAAAATGTTCTTAGAGAGTAGAATGAACACTTTGACTCTTGAGAAGTGGAGCATGTTCAGTAAAGGAGCCATTTCAGTTCAGAATGCTAAAGAATGGAGAGCTAAAATGATTGTAGAAGGTCACAATTTCTGCAAAGCGTGATAAAGAAAACCTTTTAAGGTAGAAAAATAAAAAGCAATTTAAAATTTGAGAATTTCAAGTGACATTGAAGCAAATGGAAATCAGATTATTGAAATGCAATTTGTTTTACACTTTTCTTGTTTCCTTTCTATAGAAACCTCAGCCACACTTCATCAACATGCAGCGGAGTCTATTACACACTGCATCTCAGCTGGCACATGGGACATGTTTGCTTTTAACTCGCACCAGTATCTTTCAGTGCTTGAAAGGACAGTCGGTGTTATCTAATGTTGGATGCAAAGTGATTTTGGCAGTGGACCCTCCTAAACGATGTCTTCATGCAGGTGCAGCACACTTTGCCACAAAGAAAAGTGCTTTTTCATCACGGCCCACAGACACTCCTCACAAAGTAACAGATGAGAGAAATCCTTTGACTTTGGCCACTGATACACCCAAGCAGAGCCCTGTAGAGTCAGATTCTTCAGATCCTGATCCTTTACAAGACAAATCAATTAGTCTGGTTCAAAGATTCAAGAAAACTTTTAAACAGTATGGAAAAGTCATGATTCCAGTGCATCTTCTGACTTCCACTGTATGGTTTGGATCCTTTTACTATGCAGCCATGAAGTAAGTTGATATTTTGCTGCAGTGTCCAGTACTGCTGTTGAGCTGAGACTGACTTTCACAGGTGAAAGGATAGATAAATTATTATTACATGCTAAGAAGTTCCTTTATATGTAATAGGGAAATGAGGTTACATTTTTAATTGAGGCATAAGATTCATATCAAAAGTATATAGGATTCATGAGCATCATGTACATAGTATTATCATGCAATTATTGCTGTGTACCAGATATGTTGCTAACATTTGAAGGAATGATCGTCTCCCCAAAATAGTCATGGATGTAAACAGCAGTGAAATTCTTAGTAACCTCTCACAAGGTAAAGCTAGAGATTTGTAATCCTGATTACAAACTCCTAGGTGAGATATTTATAGACCTGTTCTTTTCTTTGTTGTTGGACTTGAAGGGCTGTTTCACATGCCTGTGTCAGGGGGAGTGGAACTTGATGATTTTTAAGGTCCCTTCCAACCCAAACTATTTTACGATTCTCCAGTCCTCCCTCATCGTTGGACTTTCATGTCATTCACCTCACTCTGAGCTCCTCACGAGCCATGTGTATCTTTTCCTTTTTTATTTCTGTTTCTTGTCTTTCCTGCCTTCCACTGAAAAAAAAATTGCTACTGCAGGCTGGACTTTTTAATTGGAAATTACTTATCTGTGTGGCCAAAAAACCAAACAAACAAAACCCCAGACAAAAAAAAAAAAAGTACTGTAATTTTAGTTTCTTTTGACTGTAACATGTGCCAGATAATGCAATGGAAAATGCCATTTATTAGGAAAAAAACACCTATATCATCTATGAGCTGCTTGTTCAGATGAAAGAGGTTTTATCTATCTGCAAATGGTTTGCTAAATATGAGTAAATATTTATCTCTGGATTGCTAATGTTGTATATTTAATAATAGCATGAAACAACAACAGTTTGTGGCGGCAGAGATGGGGCTTTGACACCAGAGTGCCTTCCTGCACAAGTGTTTGTTTTAGTTACTCTAACCAGCTGGCATAATTGCCCTTTCTAGGAGCTATAGATCCAAATGTCATTCTAAATTTAGCTCATGTCAGAGGAATAAAGGTCTTGAGCTATAAAAATATTTGCTTTGGATGAATTCAGGTTGATGCCTTACATCTAGACATTTCAGATGGAGTGAAGATTGCTTTTCTTGAAATGCTTCAGTTAGCTGCTAAAATAGGTATTTGATGGATGAAAACAACTGAAATATTTAACTAGAAACTAATTATAACAAAGCTTCAGTTTGTCATGCCATGGCAGCAGTACCCTCTTCAAGTGGAAAAAGAGCTTTCCGGAAGGACTACTTGTGATATGAGACTGAACAGTGGTGGTTTATGAAATAATGTGCTTAATGCTGCATTTCAGATCTTACCAGGGCTCCATATCTCCTCTGGGGATAGGCCTTCAGACTGTAGGTTCTAGTAGCTGTTAGCAAATTGCTGCCTGTTACTGTTCCCAATGAGAAGTGATCATGTGTGCAGAAGAATTCTTAAAATACTAGATAGGGATGGATAATGATACTAACACCACCGTATCTCTAAATATTGGAGAGTCAGGTCTTCTACAACTGCATGTAGCTTTCTACTGTAATGTAAAGATGGGCTGTCTGGTTTTTTACTTTGCTGCTGATGCTAGTTTCCCTGGTTTTCAGATAGAAGTCATGATGGGAACTCCCTCCACCCATCTTGCCACCTTATATTGACAAGGTAGAGCAACTGGGCACAAAACTTTTGAAGCCTTGTCCATACAATATGTTGCTTCCTTTACTTTTGCCACATTCCTTTTGTTTGATCTATTTAAAAGTGAACAGAGGACACTGAAGTATGGATTCTGTGCTTCTGGGTGTGCTGCAGATTAGTCTGAAATTTAAAAAAAAGGGGGGGGGGTGAGTAATTTTTAGGCAAAAAAGAACATGAAGTTGAAATTGCACAACTGGAGCCAGAGTAGCTGTCTTACCACCATTATATCCGCTTACCTCCTAACATAATAAACTGGGACACAGGTAAGTTCATAGCTCCTCAGACCAACAGTGATAACATAAATGAGTCACCTCTTGCAATGCTGAAAAGAACATTAATTTGCCAATCTGTACAAAAATATCAAGCCTGTAGGTATATTGCGTAGATGAAAAAACACAATTTCCCAGGTTTGTAAAAAAGAATGGTACAGTAAATGTGTTCAGGTTTCAAATTCCAATTCAGGTTGCCAATTTTTTTTTTTCTCTTTCACAGAGGAGTGAATGTTGTTCCATTCCTAGAGCTGGTTGGCTTACCAGACAGCATAGTAAGCATCCTGAAAAATTCCCAGAGTGGCAATGCACTAACTGCATATGCATTGTACAAAGTGAGTATAATTATAGTTTGTAAATAAGCTCTAAGTCTTGCCTGGTGAACTAAACAGGATTTACTTGTTTACAGCAGAAAGAATTAATGCTTGTTTCTCTCTTTGATAGTTCCACATCCTTGAGCATTCATTTTTGTAGTAAAAACAGGGGCTCTGTGTCCCTTTAAGGAGTCTATCTGTATTTATAAATAACTTCTTTGTTTGCTGCAGAGCTATTGTCTGCCCTCAGAGACTTAATTACAATTAAGTTATGCCTCTGTATCCCTGACATAATTACCAGGGTTAAAAAGGTAAAGTCTAAACATCCCATGACTTCCAGATAAAAGCACAGCTCTCTTTATCCTAGAGGATTCACTAGTTTGTCTTCTTACCTTAGTTCTCCATCATTGTCGAGTGCTTTCATTGTCCATTTGAATCAATTCCATTCAGGTTCTCTTTTAATTTACGTGTACAATCCGTGTTTGGGAAACTTGAAACATGGCAGACCATGCAAAAACAAAGTACTGTGTTGATTTTGAATGCCACTCATCTGTTTTCTTTCCAGATGTGATGTGTTTCTTATCTGTTATTTAAAGGGGTTATTTTCCCAAACAAATTGTGAAAGCACTACTCTTGCCAATTATTCCTGTGCCTAAAAGAGACCAATAAATAAATGTGGTCAAATATAATGATTTTACTGCAGCTGGGAGATCTGTCAGTATTGGAAAAAACTTTCAAGATGTGAAAGCACTAGAATAGGTTGCAAAGGGAAAATTGTTCAGGCTTTATCTTTGAAGATCTAAAAGAACAGGTTAGTCTATCTAGAATAACCTGGTTTGTTGTGTCTTGGATTAGCTGACCTCTTCAGGTCTCTTTTAGCTTTAGTTTTCCACGTGCAGGTCCTGGTTTTGGACTGAAATATGCCTATAGTCTTGGGAATTTTAGAGTTTAAAGTGTATCTTGTCAGTATTTCCTCTTTGCTTGTATGGCTCAGTGTTCACAGCCTGTCTGTTCCAAATTGCATTCTGAGATGCCTAATGCTCATCTCACAAGCTGCACGGGGAAGGGTGGTTTTTTTAGCATGGAAGTTTAATGCCCATTCTGGTTTTGTCACAAGGATACTTTTACTTAAAGTTACGTATTTCTGGAGATGCATTGAAAACTGGCTTATTTCCCTATAAACAGCAGATCCTTTCAGTACCTGACACTGGACGAAATAAATTCTCAATCTTAAAAATACTTTTTGCTAGATAATATTGTCCTTTTTTATTGATATGATGTGTTCTTTGGTTTCTTTAAGATTGCAACTCCTGCCAGATACACCGTGACTTTGGGAGGAACATCCATCACTGTTAAATATCTACGTAAGCATGGCTACATGTCCACACCACCACCAGTAAAGGAATATCTACAAGATAGGATGGAGGAAACAAAGGATAAAATTACAGAGAAGATGGAGGAAACAAAGGATAAAATTACAGAGAAGATGGAGGAAACAAAGGATAAAATCACAGAGAAGATACAAGAAACCAAAGATAAAGTTTCATTTAAAAAAATTAAGGACTAGGAGAAATGATTAATTTTTGGGTATATCAAACTTAGCACTTTAACCCTTTGAGGCAGGATATGCAAAGTGCACTTCTGAGCTTTTGTTTGTTTGTTTGTTCCCTTCCCCCCCGCCTTGTCTGGAGAGTACAATTACTTTGTGGATTTTAAAATTCTGTATATTCAACAAGGTTAAAGTTCCCTGGGGAGAAGGTTTTGACAAAACTTCCATTTACAGAAGGAACATTGAATCTCAGACTAGAAGTTCATGTGCCCGTTGGTAATGCAGCTCACAGTTATTCTTGCCTCTTTTTTGAGGGGTGTTTTTTTTTTTTTTTTTTTTTTTTTTTTTTTTTTTGGTGGGTTTTTTTTGTTTTGTTTTTTTGATCCCTGCCCCTCTTCCTCCCAACCCCCCTCAAAATGAAGATGTTTTCTTCCTCCAGCCACTACTTTATTCTTCCATGGAAGTGCACAGCCATTATTCCATTAGACTGAATCTTCCATTAAACGACAGTGAAGATTTCTCTACTGGGAAAGGCAGCATATTGGTTTTCAGAGTATGTGGACCCAGACCTCTGCAGTAGTGATCTTCTCTCAGGCTGGAGACAGCCCATTGCCACTGGTACTGCACTTGAAGGAATCCATGGATTATCCACGTGGGATGAGTGAATTATCATGGCTACACAGACTTCAGCTGACATGTGATAAGTTGAGACTATGAAACCCTCTCAGACAGTGTTTCTTGTCAGAAATCTCAGTGGAAAGCTATAGGAAGATGAGGAGTTAATCACAGTAGCCATACTGTCAAGTATGCTTCATTTCCTAAAGTTGATTTACAGTAGAAAGTTATTAAATGAAATTAATCATTAACTGTATATTAAAATCTAGGATTTTTTTATTATTATGTTAAAGTTTACAAAACTGTTCTAGTTCATTTTTGGAACAACAAAAAAAGATCTGAAAGCGTTTACTTGAGAAATTGGTATATTAAGGGGCTTTTTCAATACCTGCAAAGTTAGACTTAATTGCAAAAGTTCCTCTTCCTATTCAGGGGTCCCTCAAACTTCAGTAGAACAATTTAACTAAAATAAGCATAGTTTGAGACAGTTGTCACAGTCTACCAAACTCCCCCCTCCACCACTACATTTTCTTCGTTCAGGCAAATACTTGTTCATAGCTGAAGGTTGAAATGCTGTCTCAGATGTTGTAAAGGACTAAAGTTGAAACTCTTCTCTTTGACTGGGCAGGCAAACTTCTCTCATGGTTTTATTCAAGCATAGGCTAAATTGGTTTGTTGGTTTGGGGTTTTTTTCCTATTTCCATTACAGATCTCACTTTATAGCAACTCTCTGCATGTGTATCTTGTGTAACAACAGTGGAGTTTTGCCAGGGGACTATGAGAAGCAGCAGAGTTGGACCTTGAGCATTGTAATTGACTGGAGCAAAAGCATACAGCTGATAACATATCTGCTCTGCCCTACTCATACATTTTCAATCAAGTCACCAAGGGCCTCTCCCTGTTTAAGTGAGTTGAACTTCATCAACTTTGTTGTGCAGGATTGATTTTGTACTTCTCTGCCTCTGTCTACATGTCAAAGAGCAACAACCATCTAATGCCTACCTCACAGGGATGTTGTGAGGCATAATCATTGTGTGTTCAGTGCCCTGAAGATGTAAAGTGCCATGTTTCTGATAAATAATACTGAAAAATAATTCTGCGAACTCTTCTGTTGCTGAGATGAGTGCTGCTGTAGGAGTGGAGTTAAGAGATGCTTTTGCTTTGTTCTACTTTTAGTGTATCATACTGTCCCTAGGCACATGATCTTCTGCTGGTGGCATTTGTCCTGGTTTTCTGTTTTCATGGGCAGCACTAACTGTGTCTTGCAGCACCCTGCAAAGCCCAAAGCCTGCCCCAGTAACAGGGCATGGTCATCCAGACAGGGGAACCTCTCGGTGCAGTTCACAGGATGCATCTCCTCTTTGCACATGGCAGGGGTTGCACAGGGGCACCTTGATGTCCTAGTCTGTAGCCCCCAGGCAACTTAGAACGTGTTCATTACATAGACACAGACTTTTGGTGTATGTCCCCCCTTCTTGCCCCTCCCCATGTCCAGCTGGGCTGTGACACTCCAGTGCTTACATGATCCATCATTATCCATACAAAGTATGAAAAATCTCCTCTCTTAACCATATGCAGTAGGATTGTCCTACGTGACCATTTCTGCAGCTGCAGGAACAGCTCATGGTGACTTGGTAACTGTCTCATCTATGTACTGCTTGCTCAATTTTGCAGCACAGCATGAACAACCTCCAGGAGTTTCTGGGACAGGCAGGTCTTCCACCCAGCACGTCATTTAACAGCACACATGATTATGTGGATCGATCTACACAAAGCAGAAGGAAGTCTTTGAGACTTTAAGAATCTGAGCTGGAGAGTTATTGTGACAATTGAGTCAAATGCTTGGTTGTGCTGGTGACCTTGTCTCAAGTCGACCTCATCTGGGATTGATGTGTTGCCTCATTAGTGCAGAAACCAGCTGAGGAGTTTCTGGGACACCCACGGAATGAACAACGTTAGCCCACAGGGTGCCCAGCGTGTACCCAGCTACACCACAATTCTAACTCTAGGGTAAAGTTGACTTTCTTCCTTGTGTATCACTTACAACTTAATCTCCATACCTCTTGCAAAGATACGGGGGGTGCATTTCTTGTTACTGCTGGATCCCTGGGGCTGGAAGGCAGGCAGAGGTCCCTGAGCTCTCCCCAGAGGAGTGTCAGGAGTCCCTGGTGAACTCAGAAGCCCAAGAGCACCTTCCACTGTCTGTAACACCATCCAGTCAGTGCCAGCAGGGACTGCCTTTTTCCCCTGGCAGCTCAGCATCCTCAGAGGAAAGGACTTTCCCTTTACCTGTCCTTTAGGCCCCTAGATAGATATGGGTCCCTCCACCTCTTTCCAAAACCTTCAGAAACCTGGTGAGACCAGGACTAAGTCCTCTGCCACCACAGAGGCAGCACAGAAATTGCTGCTTTAGTGACTTACCCTATTTGTGCAAGCTCCCTGCCTCACATACAACACCACAGCAGAGCATCAAGTTGTCTACCTCTGGGGTAGGTGCACACATGAAGGCACTGAGCAGCTGCCAGAGCAGAAGCTGGAAATGAAGTCACAGCCTAAGCAGAAGCTGAAGTAGCACCCAAGCAGGACCTGGAGCCAAAGCTATAGCCTGAGATGGGGCTAGAGTAGCAGTGACATGCCAGGATGGAGCCAAAGCCAAAGTAGCAACATGAAAAGGAGCCAGAGCAGAAGTATCAGTCCAAGATAAGGCTGAAGATGCAGCCTGTGTAAGGGCACAAGCCAAGTGACCACTCAAACCAAAGTCATGTCCTGAGGTGACATCAGAGCTGAACTAGCAGCCCGAGCGAAAACTAGAGGCAAAGTCTGATTGGAGATGAATTAAGAGCCTGAGATGGAGCTGGAGGCAAAATAATGCCCAATGAGCACCAGAGCCTCCATCAGGGGCAGGAGGCAACATTTCAGCCCAAGCACTGTTCAGTCAAAATCACAGACTGGATTTGGGCTGGAACCCAAATAGCAACCTGAGGTGGAACCAGAGACAACTGCTGCCTAAGATGGGGCCTGCAAGAGCTGAAGTCTCACCTCAATATCTTGACAAAGTCAGGGCTTTATTTGGTGCCAGTGCCAAAACTGGAGCCAAAGCATGGGCCAGAGGCAAAGTTGCTTCCTGATACTGGACAGGACCTAAAGTCACAGCCCTAGATAGCACTGGAGCAGAAGTCAAGAAACAAGCAGGAACCAGAGCAGTCATGAGAGCCCAAGGAGTGGCTGGAGCTGAAGTCACAGCCCAGTATCAGGCCACTAATGGCTTTGCAGATATAGATGTGTCCAGAGCTGATGTCACAGCCCAATACA
Source organism: Todiramphus chloris collaris (assembly GCA_025345505.1). Taxonomy (NCBI): domain Eukaryota; kingdom Metazoa; phylum Chordata; class Aves; order Coraciiformes; family Alcedinidae; genus Todiramphus; species Todiramphus chloris. The sequence goes on from JANVCC010000047.1 coordinate 4,288,323, forward strand.
GGGGTGGAGTCTAAGTGGTGACCCAATATCAGGCCAGAGCAAAAGTCTTGGCTCAAAATGGGGCCAGAGACAAAGTAACAGCCCAATACATGACTGCAGCCCAAGGTGGGGATGGAGCCAAATTCGCAACCTGAGATAGTCCTGGACCTGAAATCATGACCTGAAACTGGGACAGCACTGAAGTGGAAGCCTGAGCAGGCTGGAGCCAAAAGCAGGGCCCACAGCTGGGCCAGAGCCAAAGCCTCAGCCCAAGATGAGTCCTGAGTACATGCTGTGATCAGAGCATTACTGCCAAAACTGGGGCCTCAAAATGGAGGAGATGTCATCATCTGAGCAGGGGCCAGATCTGAAATCGCATCTCAAGATGGGGCTGGAGCAGAAGCTGCCAACCAACGTAGCAGCCAAAATATGGGCCAGAGATGCAATAGCTTCAAAAGCAGGGCCAGAGCCAAAGTTGTGATCAAGCCAATGGTGAAGTAGCTGCCTGAGATGGCTCCAGCGACAAAGTCACAGGATGAGCAGGGGCCAGTATCAGACCAGAGATCAAGTCATAGCCCAGTCTGGGGACAGAACCAAAACTGCAATGAGCCAGCAGGCTGGAGCAAAAGTGGTGTCCCAGAATGGGGATGGAGACAAATCTGTGTCCTGAGCAATGGCTGGAGCCAAAGCTGTGGATAAAATTGTAGTAGAGAAAAAGTCATAACCCAAGATGGGGACAGAGACAAAGCCATGGCCCAGATATAGGTCAGGGCACAGTACCCTTCTGAGGAGGGGCTAGAGACACAGTAGCCACCTGAGCAATGGCCAGAGCCAAAGTTGTGGACAAAGATGGGGCTGAAGCCAAGTTTCAGTCCAAGATGGAGCCAAGCAAACACCTTGTCCCAATATGGGCCCAGAAACCCAGTAGCAGCCCAAGGGTGGGCTGGAGCTGAAATTGTTGACCAACGTGGGGCAGGAGCTAAAGTCTCACTCCAATAGACTGACAAAGCTGAAGCCACAGCTCAACCTGGCACTAGTGCTGAAGTCACAGCCCAAGCAGGGGCCAGAGCCAAAGCTGCTGCCCAGTATCAGGCAAGAGCCAAAGTCACAGACCAATATACGGCAGAGCAGAAGTCAAAGACCAAACAGGGGCTAGAGCAGACATGACAACCTGAGCTGGAGCTGAAGTCATAGCCCAATACCAGGCTGAGCATGAATTTGTGACTGAAGATGGGGCTGGAATCAAAGCTGTGGCTCAAGATCATGCCTGGAGCTGAAATCATTGCCAAAGATGAGGCTGGAGCCATGGAAAGTGTCCCAGTACAGCCCCAGATCTTTACTCACAGCCAGACTAGAAGTCAGAGCTGAAGTCACAGCCTGAGGGGCCAAAGCCAAAATCACAGCCCAGCCAGGAGCCAGAGCCCAGTATCAGCTTGGAGCTGATGGTGTGGCCTGGGATATGGCCAGAGCAGAGACCAGGGCTGAGCTCACAGTGTCATACACAGCCAGGGCCAAAGCTGTGACCAGCACCAGGCTGGAGAGCCCAAGTATGAGACCAAAATAAGCACGAGCAAATGTTGCAGACCAAGATGGAGCTGAGCTGCAATTGCTGTCCAATATTGACCCAGAGCTGAATTTACAACCTGAGCGGGACCCAGAGTCAAAAATCACAGCCCAAGATGGGACCAGAACCAAAAATCATAGCGTGACATGGGTGGGACTGGCACCAAAGTCATAGCCTAGCATCAAGCTGCAGCTGAAGCCTCCAGTCCAAGATAAGGCTGGAGCTGAAATCATGGCCTGAGCAATGGTTGGAGCTGAGGACTGGAGGAAAGCAAATGTCACTCCAGTCTTCAAAAAGGGCAAGAAGGAGAACCTGGGTAACTATAGACCGGTCAGCCTCACCTCCATCCATGGAAAGGTGATGGAACAACTTATCCGTGGTTCTGTCTCTAAGCGTATCAAGGATAAGAGAGTCACTAGGAGTAGTCAACATGGCTGCACCAAAGGGAAGTTATGTTTGACCAACCTGATAGCCTTTTATGAGGACATAAGCAGGTGGATAGATGTTGGTATGGTTTATCTTGATTTCAGTGAAGCATTTGACACCACCCCCCATGGCATCCTGCAGCTACACTGAGGAAGTGTGGTCTGGATGATCGGGTGGTGAGGTGGATTGTGAGTGGCTGAGGGATAGAAGGCAGAGAGTTATGGTCAGGGGGGCAGGGTCTAGCTGGAGGGCTGTATCTACTGGAGTCCCTCAAGGGTCGGTACTGAGACCAGTACTGCTCAATATGTTCATCAGTGCCCTGGGTGAGGGAGCAGAGTGCACTGTCAGCAAGTTTGCTGGCAACACCAAACTGGGAGGAGTGGCTGGCACAGCAGCAGGCTGTGCTGCCACCCAGAGACCTGCACAGGCTGGAGAGCTGGGCAGGGGAAATTCAATGGAATAGAACAAGGGCAAGGGTAGAGTCTGGCATCTGGGAAAGAACAACCCCAGGAACCAGCACAGGCTGGGGACTGACCTGTTGGAGAGCAGTGTAGGGGAAAGGGACCTGGGGTCCTGGTGGGCAGCAGGATGGCCATGAGCCAGCAATGGGCCCTCGTGGCCAAGAAGGCCAATGCCATCCTGGGGTGTATCAGAAGGGCTGTGGTTAGTAGGTCGACAGAGGTTCTCCTCCCCCTCTACTCTGCATCTGGAACATTGTATACAGTTCTGGGCCCCTGATTTCAAGAAGGACAGGGAACTGCTTGAGAGAGTCCAGCACAGAGCCACAGAGATGATGAAGGGAGTGGAGCATCTCCCTGCTGAGGAAAGGCTGAGGGAGCTGGGGCTCTTCAGCTTGGAGGAGACTGAGGGGTGACCTCATGAATGTTTATAAATATGTAAAGGGTGAATGTCAGGAGGATGGAGCCAGGCTCTGCTCAGTGACATCCAGTGATAGGACAAGGGGCAATGGGTGCAAGCTGGACCGGGGGGGGTCCATGCAAACATAAGGAGAAACTTTTCCATGGTGACAGAACTGGAACAGCCTGCCCAGAGGGCTTGTGGAGTCTCCTTCTCTGGAGATACTAAAAACCCACCTGGACACATTCCCATGTGACCTGATCTGCTCTGGTGGGGGGGCTGGACTAGCTGATCTGTTGAGGTCCCTTCCAACCCTGAACATTCTGTGATTCTGTGAAGTAATGGCTGAAAATGAGGCCAGTCAAAATAATGGCCTGAACAAGGACCAGAGCTGGTCCCAGCTGAAGTTAGTGCCAGAGGTGAAGGTGCAGCCCAAGGGACAATCCTACTGCATATGGTTAAGAGAGGGGATTTTTTTCATACATTGCATGGATAGTGATGGATCATGTAAGCACTAGAGTGTCACAGCCCAGCTGGAAGGGGACCAAAAGGCTGTGTCTCTGTAATGAACATGTTCTAAGTTGCCTGGGGGCTACAGACTAGGACATCAAGGTGCCCCTGTGCAACCCCTGCCATGTGCAAAGAGGAGATGCATCCTGTGAACTGAACCGAGAGGTCCTCACGTCTGGATGACTATGCCATAGTAATTTTTTTTCTGCTTGTGTCCCCTTCGGAGGGTCAGTTTACAGTGTTGTGTTGCATTTGTCCTTGTTCACCACTTCCCACCAGCAACAGTGATAATTAGAGCATCATCATTATCCCTTGGCAATTATGTGGCTACTTTGATGATCTTCTTAAGTAAAAAGAATACCGCTTGATTTCATAAACCCGCAGGGCAACACCTACCAGTAGGTTTGGACTTGAGTTTGGTGAACAGCTTGGGCAGTCACAGGGAAGGGAGCACAGGAGAGGACACACGGGCTTGTCTAGGAATGGAAAACAAAACCATCCAGAACACAAACTCAAACTACTGCAACAGGGAAGAATTTCATAAACAGACATAATTAAAAAAATAATAATTTATAGCTGCTTCTGGGTCTGACCAAGTGGCCAGAAAGAGACTAAACTTCAACCAGAGGAGACCCTACCTCAGTTAAATTCTCCAGCATTGTTTTTGACATCCTTATGACATGGGGCAGCTCCAGGAACACTCAAAGAGCACTTGCTCCCCTCAGACACTGCCACGAATGCAGCTCTCTCACCAAGAGACATGGGGTCATGGTGGTCCTCATGGTGCCCACCTCTAAAGGTGAAGCCTTTTTTTTTTCTTTAAGCCTTCTTCCATGACCATAAAGGACATTCCTACATAGGAAAACAAAAGTTTAGGCAATCCCTTGTGTCCTAGTGCTCTAAGAAAGCAGCACATGGATGAGCTCAAGGAGATCACAGTGGGTGCTGCTGACAGATCTCATCTGCAGCCTCTGGGCTTCAGCATCCCTTAGAAGTAACTCAAGAACTACATGGCAATGTCGCTGTGTTAGGTGGCTGGAGTAGCTGAAGGGCCAGGCTGCTGCCAACCACTATTCTGCTAATGTTCACTAATGGGCTAAATCCAGGTTTTGCATCCTTAGTACCAGCTTGAGTGTGCCGTGGCTTCCTAACACGTATGGTGTGGCACTATGTCACGTAGCTTAAATGCCACAGTTTTTGAGTCCACACCATTGGCAGTCAGGCTCATTACAGCATCAAACCATCTGTGTCCTCCTGCTTTTAAATCTCATATGAATTATATAATTCTTTAGGTTGGAAGAGACCTTTAAGATCATCAATCTCAACTGTTAACCCAGCACAGCCAAGTCCACCACTAAATTATGTCCCTCAGCTCCACAGCTTTGAAACCCCTCCAGAGATGGGGACTCCACCACTGCCCTGGGCAGCCTGGGCCAGCCCTCAACAACCCTTGTGGGGAAGAAATTGTTCCTAATGCCCAACCTAAACCTGCTCTGGTGCAACTTGAGGCTGTTATAGGCTGGGCAGTGACTGGCTTGAGAGCAGCCATGAAGAAAAGGACCTGGGAGTGCTGGTGGATGAGAAGCTCACCATGAGCCATCAGTGTGCTCTTGAAGCCCAGAGCGACAATTGTATCCTGGGCTGCATCAAGAGAGGTGTGGCCAGAAGGTCAAGGGAAGTGATTCTCCCCCTCTACTCCGCTTTCACGAGACCTCACCTGGAGTACAGCATTCAGTTCTGGAGTCCTTATTACAGGAGTGATATGGAGGTGCTGGAATGTGTCCAGAGAAGGGCCACAAGGATGATCAGAGGGCTGGAGCACCTCTCCTATGAGGACAGACTGAGAGAGTTGGGGTTGTTCAGTCTAGAAAAAAGAAGGCTCTGGGGAGACCTTATTGTGGCCTTCCAGTATCTGAAGGGGGCTACAAGAAAGCTGGGGAGGGACTTTTTAGGCTGTCGGGCAGTGATAGGACTGGAGGGAATGGATTAAAGCTAGAGATAGGTCGATTCAGGTTAGACATTAGGAAGAATTTCTTCACCGTGAGGGTGGTGAGACACTGGAACAGGTTGCCCAGAGAGATGGTGGAAGCCCCATCCTTGGAAGTTTTTAAGACCAGGCTGGATGGGGCTCTGAGCAACCTGCTCTAGTGGGAGGTATCCCTGCCCATGGCAGGGGAGTTGGAACTAGATGATCTGTAAGGTCCCTTCCAACCCTGACAATTCTATGATTCTATGTTTCCTCTTGTCCTATCACTTCTTACTGGGGAGAAGAGCCCAACCCCACCTGGTTCCAACCTCCTTTCAGGGAGTAGTCGAGACCCAGGTCTTCCCTGAGCATCTTTTTCTCCAGGCTAAATAATCCCAGTTCCCTCAGCCACTCCTCACCAGAGTTGTTCTGTAGACCCTTCCCCAGCTCCATTGCCCTTCTCTGGCCATGCTCCAGCCCTTCAATGTCCTTGGAGTAAGGGGCCCAAAACTGGACCCAGGATTCAAGGGGTGGCCTCACCAGATTTGAGGATCTTATGTTCCTTTGCAATCAGAATAAAGTCATAACCCTGACGTAATTTGCCTTAGAGATGCTGTGTTGAATCCATCTGAAATGCATTTGCGATCCTACACCTCACCTGCTGCTGAGTGGCCAGCAGTGGGATGGGTCCAGTACTGCTAATTTCAGAGGGCTGTCTGGGCAGCCTGTGCAGAGTGAAGCAGGCATGGAAAGCCAGCACAGGCTCCTGACTCCTCTGCTTACTGATGTCACTCCAAAGGGGGTCTCAAAGCAGATGGGAACAAAATGCAGCTCCACCATTATGCTCCAAAAACACAAGCTCCAAGTTGATACCACACACTGTTTTGGTTTTTATTATGGATATGCCCAAAAATGCCCAAAGAGCCACCAGAGAGCTCGTAAGGACGTGGATCTGAACGAATCCGAGAGGTCAGAGAGGAGAAGTGACGTTGCAGTTGCCGTTCATGCTTAACAGGCTCTGTGGTGAGCAGTGCCAAGTGCCCTCCGCTGCCACCGACCAGCGCTTTCCAGCAGCACCTTCGCACGGCCGGTGCTGCTCTTCATCCAGGCACTCCAGGAGAGCTGACTTGAGGTACCTTTCTCCCCAGACCAGACCAGAGCAGGTGTCTGCTCACAGCTTCTGGCATTCAGCCACCACCCGGCCGCGGCAGCCACGATGCAATGGGGAAGGAGACACTTCAGAAGAATTTTAGTGGGGGAAAGGGAAATTTCTCAGCCTTGGCTAATGCTTCAGTTTGCCAAACACCAGCAGTTCATTTTTATCCCAGATGAGATTAGAAAAATGGTGAAAAATAAAGCTAACAGACTCTGATTTTATACAAGGAGTACTCCAAGTTCTGCCTGATGCCACAAACATTTATATTTCGTATCTCTCGATTGTTGTGCAGGAGGCTTCTATTCAAGCAGTTTGCACACCCCTGCACAGTACCTGCCTGCAGCCAACCTGCTTTAAAAGATTAAAAAAAAAAAAAAAAAAGGAAACCTGCCAGTGCAGAAGCAGCACTTAAAACTAGAGCTGCATGATTTATTCTGGAGCACAGCTTTACGGCAGACAGGCGCTTTATTCTGCCGTGTTGCTATCGGGTGAAGAGTTTTAGTTTACCTTGATACAAGAGGGAACTGAGAAATTATTTTTTGTTTAGCTTAGTACAAATGTAAGATAGGATGAGCCAACCTTAATGATTTAGAGTATGCTGTAAAGCCTATGGGTTGAAAACTAGATAAGGAGATGATCTTGCCTACTTTACAGCTTCTTTGAGAAAATAGTTTGCACATAGATAACAGGGAGAAGTAAGTAAGAAGAATGAATAAGTAGGGAGGTGATTGTCCCCCTGTACTCAGCACTGGGGAGGCCTCACCTCGAGTGCTGTGTCCAGTTGTGGGCACCTCAGTACAAGAGAGATACCGAGGTGCTGGAGCGGGTGCAGAGGGCAACGAAGCTGGTCAAGGGACTGGAGAAGAGCTCATATGAAGACCATTTGAAGGAGCTGGGCCTGTTTAGTTTGAGGAAGAGGAGGCTGAGGGGAGACCTCATCACTCTCTACAAATACCTGAAAGGACATTGTAGAGAGGCTGGTGCTGGTCTCTTCTCTCAGGTAATTAGGGATAGAACCAGAGGGAACGGCCTCAAACTGAAACAAGGTAGGTTTAGACTAGACATTAGGAAAAAATTCTTCACAGAAAGGGTGGTGAGATATTGGAATAGGCTGCCCAGGGAGGTGGTTGAGTCACCATCCCTGGATGTGTTTAAACATCGCTTGGATGTGGTGTTGGGAGATATGGTCTAGGAGTGAACTTGTAGAGTAGGGCTAATGGTTGGACACGATGATCCCAAGGGTCTTTTCCAACCTGAGTGATTCTGTGACTCTGAGAAGGCCAGAACAAGCAGACCTTGTGGTCTGGAAAGGTGCCCAACGAGCAGCAACTCTGAAAGGTGAATCATGGGTGAAGTGAGAAAGGTGAAGAAGAATGAAGACAACCACAAGGCCCTCAACGACCACCAGAAGACATCGTGATGCACACACAAGGGACATTTACATATATTAACGAGTTACCTGAGTATGTACATAATTTTTGGAAGCCTAATGTATATGAGTATATGAGTATATGATGTACATGAATAACTAACATATAATACACATAATTCAAGCTACAAGACTAACGGGCACACGGACTAGGTGGAGCAATCCCCATGCCCCCAGCGCTGTAATAAAGAATGCCTGCTTTCTAAAAAAAGCAGGAACTATCAGTGCCTTTGAGCTGCACAACGGAGGGGACCAAAGCCACCAACCTGACTTTGCAGTCAGTCAGTCAAGCCTTACCTGTTAGGCTTTTCCTGACAAAACATTTAGGGAAAACTCGCCAGCTTCTTCTCCCGTCGCCTTCACACAGAGAGCCATAAAGCTTGCAGCTGTAAGCAAGTTCTATACCACTTACTTGCAAGCCTAATGCCATTGTCAGGCAAGAACATTTTGCAGTTGCCATGAACCCTGCTGAACAGATACAGCAGCACAGGCATGATTTTAGATTTGACTTACATGGCTTCCTGCAAAGCCAACTAGGGCAAACTTGGCTTTGCTTATGAAATATTCACAGTGTTGTAACAAAATTCCAAATGTATGGATATACACAGGGACATGCAATAAGCTGGAACATTCCTGCTGCTTTGAGATGAAAATTACTTCTTTTTCTTTTCCTTTTTTTTTGTTTTTTTTTTCCCCTAAGAGTTTCTTGCTTCCCGGGGTTAAATGTAGGTCAAGCTGTCTGAGCCCATGTCTGTGGCACACAGAGCGGGATTAAACCGGAATTTTCCACTCAACTCGACCGTCAATCACTGTAATGTCTGCAAATGTTAAATTAATCTGGAGTGATCTGATGTGGGTATGGAAGGGAGCTTCTGGGGCTCAAGGGTGGCATTTTGGCCTCCCTGAAAAAGATGCCCTCTTTCTCTGGACAAGGGGTGGCTACATTCTGGCTGCTTGTTTAAACCCCTACGACTATCAGCCAAACACCCAAAAATATCTCTGTATGAGGCAGCGGCACACACACGTTGTAAGAGGGAGTGAAGACAAACTACACCTTGCAGGGGGAGGAGGGACTGAGAACCATGGTGATGGGTTATATGCCCAGACTGGTGGTAGAAGCCCCATCTTTGGAAACCTTCCAGGTGAGGTTGGCCGGGGCTCTGAGCAACCTGCTCAAGTTGCAGATGGCCCTGCTCAGTGCAGGGGGGTTGGAATTGATGACCTTTAAAGGTCCCTTCCCACCCAAACGAGTCTGTGATTCTACAGTTGCTCCCAGCATCACCACAGACTGTGCTGGGACCTGCCACATCTTCCTCAATGCATGTTTCCTCATCATTAAAATTGAGCACCTTTCTCCTAATGCGCTTCGTAGTGGGAACCATTAAAGTGTACAAAGTGTGTTACAGCAAGCATCTTCTGCTTTACACATTAGCCCTTTTATTAAGGAGAGGAAGCCTTCAATGTGCCCCCCTCTAGCTGTAGTTAGCACATCCACTGCCACCCCAGCAAAGCTGCCTCCAGCTTAGCTTGTGACAGACATCACCGGGCCAGATCACGCAGCCCTCCTGCCAACTTAAATAAGGTATTAAGGGCAACTTGGAATACCTAAGGTGAGCAGAAATAGGGAGCGAGTAGTAAGTACAGCACGTAGCTTCTCCCTTGCATTTCGAAACATTCTGGGGACGAGTAACTTTGGTGACTATACAGGACGCTGAGAAACTCAGCTCATCAGTTTTACCACATGCAAAGAATTGGTTACCTCAGCACTAATCCCCCCTCTCAGGAGCAATCATTTGGCAGGCGCTCTGGAAAAAAAAAATGTAAAAAAAAATGTAGAAAAAAAGCAAAAAAAAAAAGGAAAAAAAAAATTAATCGTGCAAGTTTTTATCCTGATCAGAGCTAGACTGCTGTACAAGTGGCTCAGTGCAAGCTGCACAAAAGCAGGGCATCGCTGCAGCCAACGCGAGCCATTAGAACAGGATTCAGCAGAGAGGTTTTTGAAATGTGCATTTTAATTAGAGCTCATTTTAAAGCACAACCGATCAAAACAGTGATAATGAGAGAAGCCTAATTAATTTTTGTCTAAGTAACGAAGTCTCATTACAGTGGGGTCTTTGGAAGAAAGGGGTTTGGGGTGTTAAAAACAGGGTGTTTGTAATGAGAGGCAATACTGCTGGGAGCCTGGAAGCCAGACCTAGAGGTTTCACAGGACTGCAGCAGCCACTGTATTAATCTTTCAGCAGGAAAAAGTAACCCTACTGAGATGAGACATCCCATTTATAGCTGAGTTCTGAGCTCCAACCATTGGCAGAGATATTAAAACACAATCAAACAGAATGGCATATTATCAAAAACAAATATAAATACAATTAAAACCAGATTAAGTAAAAGATCAAAGCAGGCTCAAAAAAAAAAAAAAAAGGGGGGCAGTTTCCAGGGAGTTCAGGGTTCAAACAGAAGAGGAGGAGCTTGGAGATTTGGAGCAGTTCTAAGGACTATGGAACTAGTCATTTTCTAAGAACTAAAGAAGAATTAAGATGCTGTAGATGGAGGAGACCTAACTCAGGGTGGTTATAGGAAGAGAAAATGGTTACTGCTGAAACAAAAATAAGCATTGTAACATTTAAAGAACCAAGTCATTTGAAAAGAAGAGCAGCACGGGGAACATCCCCCAGTTTCTGTCCGGGGGTGATACAAAGGCTGCTCCCCGAGGAGGGTGTCAGAAACGGGCTGGGACAGCGGCTCCTGCAGCAGATCTCTCTCGTGAAAAGGCCTGTGAGAAGCCCCAGGTTTGAAGCACTACCTCCCTATGAGCATCGCACCTTGGCAGCAGAGAGCAGCTCCAGCAGAAACAGCCTGTCCCGGTTTGAGTTGGAACAGAGCTAACTCTGCTCAGTGCCTTCACTTCCCAGCTCAGCCTCTTCTCAGCCCCTGCCCTGTCTGCAGTTCAGGGCACACTGTCACAGCCAGTCTCTGCTTCCAGCAGTGACCACGCTCCATGGTCACAGTCACTGCCAACGGCTGGGGGGGGCAGAAAGGCTCTTGCTTAGACTTGCTCCTCTGCAGACCAAGGTCACTGCTCAATCTTGTGCCCTGCACTGGGGTGCACTGAGTAAGAGGTGGCACCTGTGAGGAGAAGGGTGCAGGACAGGTGGTCCTGAACTGACCAACAAGGGATTCCATCCCACGTATATCATACTCAGTATGAAGCTGAGGGATCATGAGTGTCAGGCCTCTTCTTCAATGGCCAGTGTCTGAGGAGGACTCTGTTCATTCTGCCTGCAATCTTGATCCATGTGTTCCTGAATCCAGTTCCAGAATCCAGGTTCTGAATCCAGTTCCCACCTGCTGCTGAGTCCAGTCTGGGCCTTCCCCAGAGCCTGCTCCACAGCATCAGTGGTGACAGTGACATGATTGTCATCAAGTGGGGTTGGGTTCAATATTGCCTTTATATATATTTCATTTTGTTGTTTTCATTAAAGCTGTTCTAGTTTCCTTTTCTAATCACTAAGTCTCTCTCCCTTATTCCCTTTCTCTTCCCCTCTGGGAAGGGAGAGGGGTTAACAGAGAGCATCTGTCATTCATCTAGCGGACAACCCAACCCTAACCTTTGACACAGGCACAGGTATAAAATTGAATTCAATATAATTATTTCATTAATAGTCACGCTAAAGAAAGCATCACTTTACACTTATACATAAATAGAAATTAAGTGCTCTGTAAAATAAAATAAAACTTTCCTAGTTTTATTAATCCATAGTATAGCAAAGTGACAGGTGCCAGCCACTGAGAGTTTGACGCAAACCTTTGATTGCAGAGGTTCCTCTTACCAAAGACAAGTGTCTTCCACAGGACCATTCTGTCCAGTTAGTTACTGGGTAACTGTATGGTAACTGTATCATCCTTTTCTTGCCTCCCCTGCTCTGCACTGGACCACAACTGCTCGCATTTTAAGCACTGGTCAAAGTATGCCACAGGTTTCTTAAATGAGGTTTTGCTTCCCCCTCCCCCAAGCCCCGTGTTCATTTGTTAACCAAGTTCTGCAGCTCAGGGGGTGGGGGCTGCTGGCTATCCCCACGCAGTTCCGTCAGCCCCCACGCACCAGAGGCAGTCACTACACCCAGCGCCGGGAGCGAGACAGAGCTGGGGTTGTCACCTTAAAGGAACTGCAATCGCCGGTGGCTTAGATGAAGTGCCCAGGGCCACCTCCTGCCCCAGCCCATCCTAGGGCAGAGAGGTAGTGCAGAAACACCCTCCATCGCTGTTAACCACCAAAGGGAGAGGGTCAGAGCCCTGATACAAAGTCCTCACCAGAAATCCGCTTCCTGGGACCCTCCCATATGTGACAGGCATCGAGTCCACCCTCCGGTTCCTTAACCATCAGCTACCTGTTTGCCAGCAGCAAACCAGCAAGAGACAAAGACAAGTGCTTGCTTTCCAGAAGGCCACTCTCATGTTTTGTTGGTTGGGGATGTTCGGGTTTTTTTTGTTTGTTTGGTAGGATTTTTTTGTTGAAAGAGAAAATAAATTCAACAGGAGACAAATTCATTTCATGATTTTTAATAATTTTGTGCCATGGTTTAACCACAGCATATTAAGAACAAGCATAAAATCTGTATTTAAAACTAACAACAGCACTTAGAGCAACATCTTCCTTTAAAAGTATTGCAATAAACAGACCTTAGGTCTAAAAACTAGGACATCACCATTTGCTCAATTAAAAGAGTCAGATACACAACAGTTGAAATCTTTTCCTGTATATAACTGGGAGTTACGGTGGAAAATAAGCAACAAATTAATTGTGTTAAAAGGAAAATAAAATTAAAATTAAAAAAAAATAATAAAAAAAAGAAAGCAAGCCAGGTTTGTCATAGCATCACATGAACAGCTATTGAGAAATTCCAATACAGTTGTAAAAAGACTTACTGGTTTTAATAGCTTTGTTTTTACAACAACAAAGTTTAAAAGAAAGATTAAATATTGTTGATAGTGCTGTACATATTTCAGAATAGCTTGAAACAAAACAGACAAAACCAAAGAGTTGTGTTGACGACGTGATCTTGAAAGCCACAATGTTGAAAATAAAATAAAAAATTAAAATAAAATAAAAAGTCCATACAGCAATAAAGCATTTTACACTGTAAAATAACTAGCAAGAAACAACAGAGAAAGGGTCAACACTCTAAAAACCAGCAATTTGATGGCTAATTTTAAGTGTAACATCCTGACTGATGTACAGACCACGGTGAAATGCTCTGAGCACAGCAGCATCAGGCAGTCGATAGCTATACAAAGATAAAACCCCTACCGACGCTTACGTAGTCGGCGTACTCTAAGTAGAAAAGCTTTGTTAAAGAATATTAAAGTGATTTTTTAATTATTATTATTTTTTAAAAATTACTTAATCCTTACTGTTATTTTTGCTGTCCAGGTCTATGATGCATGAGGCTCTCCTAACTTCTGCTTATACTTCTACAACCTCGGCTGCCTGCTGTGCTTTGTGGTGAAGGGAAAAGCGCGAGCGCAGCTGTGCATACACTTAAGAGACAGTCTGCTCTTGCCACTGCAGCTTCAAAGCAAATTAGTGCCTCTAAGAAAGGAGACAAGCTCGTGTTTGGTCCACTCAATATGCAAGTTTTGTTATGATAAATCCTATCCTAGATTCCTCCGGTGGGAGGTTTGCTCTGCACAGAGTCATCCTAGTCAAGGGCTGGGGTTTCGGGTCTGTTTTTCGTCCCTCGTGCACAGAAGTGGAACTGCAGTGCAAACAGAAATGGGGAGGTGGCCGGGCAAGGTGAATTTCCAAAACAATTACTCTATGCCCTGACAAACAATTAACAAGTTAACAAGAGACAGTCACGATCGTGTGTTTCCCTATGGTACGCGCTGACTGACGAAACAGCTCAAGAGGGAGGGAGGGATGGATACAAACTCCCTGTAAAGGCTTGATGATGCAGAAACTGGCCATAAAAACCATACGCACTTCTTTAAAACACACACACACCAAAAAACCAAACCCCAACCAAACCAACCATGATCAACATTCAGATACAGGACTCCTGTGAGGGCTTTTATAGAGAACATTTCCCAGACAAACGCGTGGCTGAAGCTTCAGGTCGACAGAGAAGTCGTGAAGGACTGTGCTCCGAGGCACCATCCCCGAGCGCGCCGGCCCGGATCGACAGCCCTCCCAAACCAGAGGAAGCCTCACTGCTGACTTCACCGGGCCCCGGAGAAGGCCCCCTGAGTTTTTAGCACAGCTTTTAGCTAGTAGTCTGAAAAACCAAAACCAAAACCACCATCTCAAACGTATCCCAACACCTCGCTACCTTACATCTGTGGTTAAAGCCTGACGAGTATAAAAACAGCTACGTATAGACACGAGTACCCACAAAAGATTAGTCGGTGTCCATCTGCAAGAGGACTCCTCTGTCTCGGACCCATAAACTTCTACATCACCCACCACCCTGGGGCTAGTTTAGAACAAACAGCTTAGAAAAATAAGTACAGCATCTGCAAGTCTCTACACTAGAACTTCACATTGAGTTTTCCTGAGGTATTGGTTTTACCGAAGAGCCCACGCCGGGGGTGCGGCACCGGACACCCAAACGCGCGGAGACGCTGGGCGAGGCCCAAACTGCCTGGGGGAGCCGGGCAGGGAATCGAAGCTTTGAAGCTTGGAATTATTCCCCCGCACCGCTTCCCGCGTTGGGTCTGAACCGGGTTTAGGCATTTCTCCAGAATCTTAAATCTGAACCTGCTGACTCAAAAAGCTCGGGCTCCAACCCTGCGCCGGGCTCACCCCCAGCTCACGGCTCTGCTCGTCCACCCTTAAGGCTCTCGCCCTGCCGTAGGGACCGCGCACCGGCCACGGGCACAGGGCTGGCTGGTAGTCACGCAACTCTCGCTGGCCTAGTTTTGACTGTGCGGGGATGGTTTGGGTCAGTTCCCACTTGTCTGAGCTTCACTTCAAATCTAGGATGCGGATATAAAAGATTCGAAAGGGTTTAGCCCATTTCTAAGCTAAGGAGAAGAAAAAAAAAAGGTCATCAAGGATATTCATGAATAACATTTCTGCTGGAGAAGAAATGTAATCGTAACTAATACTGGTCCAACTCAGCAATAGGGAGGCAACACCCAATACAAGAAGCATCTTGTTGCAAGGTTAAAGCTGTGGAGGTTTTGTTTGTTTTGTGTTTTTTTTCCTTTCTCTTAGTGACACATTTATTTAAAAAAAAAGAACAAATCTTCGTAGCAAAGATGCATCAAATGACCAATCGCTATACACAGGCTAGGCAAAAAGGATTTGTTCAAACTTTTTCCCTTATGATATTATAGTGATATTTAATAGGAAAATAAAATACATAGACTTTTTGTCATCTGTATGCAATCCTTTGCAAATTTTATTACAAAAAAGGACCGAGCACAGAAGTTGGCATTCACAGAGTCTATGCCTTTCGTGTGTGTGTGTGTGTGTGTGTGTGTTAAAATTGGTATCATCTATACATTATCTTACAGTATTAACAACATCTATTTGCTTTTGTATGCTTGTTTGTTCTACCCATTGGGTAGGATATGTGCATAATATATTCAAGTTCTACACAGCACCATACAAAGAAAAAAAAAACCAAACAAAAAAACCCAACAAAACTCCAGGGGAAAAAAAAAAGACAAACAACTGAAAAAGCACCATTTTAAGTGAGGCACAACAAAGGTGGGAGTGTAAAGGCCTGATCCAAAGCCCCCTGAAGTTGGCGAGATTCTTCCTACCAACTTCACCGGGCTTTGGCTCAGGCCCTCTTGAGTGCAAGGGAGGGATCCTATCTGCTCAGACCTGAACATGAGGCACCTTAGTTGCTCACAAACTACCAACATGCAAACCTCCTCCAAAATTATAGCCAAAACACAGGCGTATAATTTATTAACAAACCTACCGCAGCGGACAGACAAGCACAAACCGAGGAAGGAAAGGCAGAAGAAAAGAGCTCTGCCATCCCAAGGTCCCGCACGCGCCACATTGTTTCGCGGTGACGCGCAGACTGAACTGTGTCACACAGCAACAGCAAGAGAGCAAAGAAAGGACGGAGTCATCTCTGATGTCTTCCCGGCTGTCGGAGGGAAGGGGAAAGGTTATGAGTTTCTTTACTGCTAACCAACATAAAAAGGGCAGCTCTTTTAGAGTGGGAAAGCAACGCCAGCAAAAAAAACCCCACTAAAACAGAAGAGACAATGGCGAGGCAGACGAGACAGGAGAGTTTGCAACACTTCTCAGCACAGCATCGTGCCTGGTTTTCCCTTTTGAAAGCACAAGTGTGGTGAGGGGTTACAAGAATAGCACTAGCATCCCTGAAATAAATATATTTAATGCAAATAATGGGATTTCAAGGAACCACCGGTAGACTCTTAACTGCCTGTCTTGTGGTACGCAGCCTGTGAAAGCACTTTATGGGAACTGAGCCATCACCAGCACTCGAGTTGGCTGGGAAGCAGCAGTGCAGGGCTGAGCTGGGTTTTGGAGGCTGAGCTTAGCAGGGCAGCTTCTGCTAATTCCCCAGGCGGAGCTGCACCAAGAAAACAACACTTTTTTTTGCTGGTGCCAGTGTGCCCAACGGGGCTTTTGCCCAGCGTAGCAATGGCAATCAGAGCTGGTCAAAAGGTAATTTGCACCCCTGATTAATGAGTGCAGACTGGCAAACAGTAAATTAAGTATTAAAAACCAGCTAAAAGTCAGACATGATTCCGTGAAGCCAGTCACCATTTTCTGCTGGGCTTCTCTCAAAACTTCAAACTTCACTTTCTTAACGTTGTGCAAAATGGCATCTTCAGATGGGAAAGCCCTGTAAGTTCAACATGTCCTCAGCAAAGGACTGCTCCATGCTCTGAATGGCCTCACCAGGTCTCAGACAATTCCATAAGAATGCCTCTTTCCAGGGATTTGAATAATGACCACATCTGGGGCTAGTTTAGGAGAAAAGCTGTAATCACACTGGTTGGAAAGCAGGCGACGCAGTGTGGGAAAAGACCAGATACATGAAGTAGATGATTTGCAACAGCCTGCATCTAAAAAGCAAAGATGTTCTCAAAAGCCAGCCTTCCTCTGAACATGCTGTAGATGCAACTGGATCACTCAGTTCTCAGCATCAGCTAGATTTGAAGAAACACGCGGCCGAGATTCGGAGCACGCGAAGAACGTGTCCTTCCTGTACATCACTACGTGAGGCCAACGTCAGGGCTGCCCCAGAGGTATGAAGATTTTTACACTGCTCACCCAAAAGGAAAGAGCTGTTGGATGGAAGATGTACTCAGCACACCAGGTCACGGGCAAGAATTTGCGCGGCAAGAATTTGCACAGCAAGAACCTCCCCGAGGGATAAAAACTACAGCCGTGACATTTACAGGACTGAAAAGCAAACAGTCCTCATGCCTCCAGCCGCTTGACAAATGAGCTTTCGTTGTTCCTGAGAGCACAACAGCCAGGCGTTAGCACTTCTGGAAGGTGATTATAGAATAGTAACTAATGTATAGATAATCACGGGGTAAGGAGACAGGCCTGGGTATCTACACATGCCCATGTGCATGGACACGAGTTAATGGTAATGACCAACCAGCACTTGTGAAGTCCTAAACGCCTTCAGATGGATCAGCAAGCCCGGTATTTAGCCTTGGGGAAGGTGAAAAAAAAAAAACCCAAAACAACCCAAAAGCAAAGTACAGTTTGGGAGCGTATCTATTTCCACCAGCATACCGTTTTCTGTTTCTGTTTGCCTATGAAATCAGGCTACCTTAGTTACCATGAGCGCTCGGAGTCAGGGAAAGGTTAGTAATCAATCTTCTCCAAACCGCTCCAACATTCCTTATGGATCAGAGTGTCAGTCTTAAGGTCCAGTATTTCACTACCTGGCAGGGTTAGAAAGAGCAGCTCCAGGAAGCACTGCCCCAGACAGCAAAAAAAGCCCATTCTTTCAGAAGCAACGTCATCTCACTCCTTGCCCTTTCCTGAACCACATTCACTGAAAAAAAAAATAAAAGCTGAGCGACGCTTTCTTAATATGTTTCTGCAACACAAAAATCCAGAAGATTTGGGATAACAGAAGCAGTTTCCAGCTGAGACAAATTGATGGGAGAAGTGGGCAAGCAATAAAAACCCAACTGAAGCACAGCTTGACCCACAGTTCCTGCAGATTCCATGACTGCAGGAACATGGATACGTTCCTCACTAGCCATTAAGAACTTATACGTGGGGCACACATCCCATTTTTCATACTTAGAAGGAAAAAGCCAGCTGTAATGAAGTCCCACCAGACTGAGACTGGGTTAAGTGCAGAGTTCAGCAGCAACAAGACTTCACTTAAGTAGGTCCTCCCTGCCATGAGCAACCAGTTACACAAAGTACTGTCAATTCTGCCGGTGCTACAGCAAAAGGATCTGAACACTGCCCCGTTGACAGGGTACAGTCTTCGTGTTCCTCACTCACACCTTTTAAGCAGCATCACACACGCAGCGCCGAGACGAACCCAACCACCAGCAGCCTAAATGTACATCCAGAATTAGAGCCAAGTGCTCCCTCGGGAAACAGGGAGAGAAACCTCTTTTCTGTTGCTCCACTCCCTGCCTTTTCCAGCCCTGCAAGATCATAGGAAAACACCGAGGATGAGGCATACTTAGTACCAAGAAGGGAGCCATGCCAAGCCACAAAAGGGAAAAAATTAACCTTTTTAGTAGGATAAAGACCATAATGCTTAATTTCTTAAAAAATATGTTAAAAACAGAAACAACTTTAAACTTGAAAATTTCTAAAGTGAGGACATCACTGGACTAAAGTTTGGGCAGATTAGTCACTGGGCAAAGATCAGGAGATGCAACCAGAATTCAGGATAATCTGATCCATCACACAGAAAACTCCACGCACGTATTACATGGGGTTTGTGCACGATACACGTAAACCAAAACACCAGTATGGAGCTGTAACTGTTTGCAGAAACCTTTTATCATTTACAAAGCTTCATTTGAGTGGCTGTGGAATACAGCTGATTAATTCTGGATCTTTTCAAAGGGAGTTTTCCATAAATGCTTCATAGAATTACCTGTCTTCAGAGACCACCCATTTCTAAGCCTGGGAAGACAGGCAGTGCTAAGTAATCCTGATATTCCTCCTTTTACCGTTCTGCTCTGTTGGCAAGGGCAGATTTTCTCTCAATGAAACAAAAGAAAGAAAAAAAAAGAACAAACACTGACAACACTCCCATCAGAGATCACTAATATTCACCAGAAAGTAGCATATTTCCTCCTATAAGAGGCCCCAAAATAAAAGCAGCCAATTGGAAGCCCAACTACAGCAAGCAACAGGCAACCAGACTTTCAGAGCTGACAGGTCTATTGGTGGCACGTTAGCTTTGGACAGCAGAATAGGATGAGAAGGCGAAGATGCAAGAGGAAACACAACTGTGAGGTGAGCAAATGCTAAAGCTGTTTTCAAACAAATCTTTTCTACAGAACTGGAACGGGTCACAGTCTCCACGCAAAGAAGAATATCCTCAGTCAAGAAGAATTAGAGTGACAACAGTGCATGCATCACAGGGGACAACGTTAATGGGAAGGGCATGAATTCACTGGCGTGTGGAGATGGCAAGAGATGGCAAGGGGCTGTCTCAAAGAAAGTGTTCCCAAGAGGTGACTTTGAAGGCAACTTCAAGGCTCACTTTGCTGAGATCTGCACGTGGGGGAAAAGTTGGTACTCAACCAGTCCAAGCCCAGGGCCCAGTCCAGGTGTGCTCTGCCACGACCACTGAGTTCCAGCTGTTCTCACCTCAAGGCTTCTCAGCTAAATAATCCTCATTTAGGCAACAGCACAGTACTTCTGTAGGCACACACATTATCTGGCTTAAAAGCTCACTTCTGAATGACAACAAAAGTCACTGAAAACCAAAAGCAACATTTCACTGTCTTTGTCTTTTGTTGTTTGGTTTTTGTCCTGTTTTTTTTTTTTTTTTAATTAAACTAAGAATTATATCCATAGGTGGCTTGCAAAAATCTGATTTCACAGCTTTTATTCCCAGAAAGCAGACATGACAAGAGCCCTAGCTGACTGACAGCCACCTAAGTCATGCCCTAAACACCCGCCCCGTGGGCCCGAGTGGGAAAACAAACCAAAAAAAGCCAATCCCATCACACAATCTCTCTCCTTTCAAACAGCACATAAATGAAAAGGCAGCTTTGCTCTGCGTTACCGGCACGATCAGACCAAGAACAGGGTTACAGAGCCAAACGAGGCTGCGCGCTCAGCCTTAACAAGTACACCAACGGGTTCTAAACTAGAACTAAACCAAAGTTACCTTATGAAGAATACAACCTGCACCGAGGCCCGTGAAACACACACGCAGACACGCACACTGTTTTGGCATTAAAACTCTGCATAGATCAAAGATGCACTTCAGTTATCAGAGCCCCGGGTGTACAGAAGTCCTGCAGAAATCCAGCCGTGGGACCAGGTGCTCGGGCACCGTTCTCCTCCCCAGAGCCCTCAGTGGCTGCTGCCCATAACCAAGCACAAAGCTTCAGAAAAATAGACCAAAAAAAAAAAAACCTTAAAGCAAAAAGGTCTATGACACACTCATACACATATATATTAGAAACTATTCAAGCTGAGACTCTACAGGTTCGTTCTTTAAAGTCCATTTCCGAAATGCATTTTAAGTGCAAGTTGTGCTTTATTGTGTGCTTGTGACGTCACTATCACCATTTGTCAACTGCCTTCCAGTGCTTCCATCCAGGGAAGAAAGACCCCCAAGAGGACACTTTACGAGCAGGGAACATCTTCCACCTCCCCATCAGACCAGCACAGCAAAACTGAGGCTTACAGACACTTAAGTTCATAAGTGAGTAGCCACCTTTACCCACCAGGGTGACACCCACCAAGGAGAGTTTCCACAACAGAACCCAAGCACAATGGTTTGTGGTGGGAACAACTGGTGTTCCTGCATCAGTGCCAGGGATGTGGGAGAAGGTAGCACCATCATCACGGGCACTGCTGTGGAAACTGGGTGGGGGGGGGTGGGAGGGGTTAGAGCTACCAAAGTCCCCTTTGCTTCAAGAGGATGGAGCTCCAGGACTGAACTTCCATATCAAAAGGGTAAAATAAATGGGAGAGCGAAAAGCACAAGAGTCTTGCGTGTTCAAAGAGAGTCACGGGGTGGGGGGGGAGAAAAACCCCACCTTGCTTTTTTAAACAATTTATTGCATACTGTCATGATATGTGACTAAATACATTTCAGGCTACAGCGAGGACAAAAGTCTCTAAACCTGTAAGTACTGGTGATACTGGGCTCTGAGAAGGAAAAGAAGGGCAGCACTTGGTTAGGATCGATACAAAATTAACAGGGCTGGGATTTCATTTGTCCGCTCACGAGACGAACCCTCCGATGCCGCAAAACCAGTTAAACCCTAAGCCATCGGAAATGCTGGGATTTCCTAGTTGCCTTCTTCCATCCATAAGTCTCCAAGACACTTCACGGACGCACTGTTATTTCAATGCAAATTATTGCAAAGACAAGTGTCCTTGTATTTCTTGGTTTGTAAGAGTCAAGAGGTGTTAGGCTAAGTCCTGTCCCCTTTTTTTTCTAGCAAACCCAAGGGGAGGGGGGAAACTCCTCCAGGTTACTTCTGGGGCTCTATCATCATTCCACAGGTGAAGAGACAACATATAGAAGAACTTGACATAAAACAGTTCCCTCATATATATTCTTTTTTTTTGTTTTGTTTTTAAAACATTAAGATAGTGCAACTTTTAAAAACACATTTATCACAACACAAATTAATTCCTTGCATTCGTCTAAAGTTCTCAACTTTATACCTTGGCACACAAAACAGGAATTTTATTTCATATTAGAAAAACCAAAACAAAAAACCAAAACAAACCACATCCTGGGAGGAAAAAAAACAAAAGAAAGAGCAAACTGGCCAATTCTTCCCCCCTTACCTAGCAAAACCACCTTCTTCCTTCTGCAAGTACAAAACAGGCTGCACAAGCCCCATTTCTGTGCTAAGTTACCTCTTAGAATTAAATAATTGAAATAGTTTATTAAAAAAAATAATATATTCCCCCCCCACCCCACCCAAAACACTGCTCATAGACAAACTGAATGGAAGTTTGTAATTCTTTCCATCTGCTTTGCATGCAATTCCCCTGAAAGGAATCAGAAACAAAGAACTGGTTTGCACGTTTGGTTTTACTAAGTTGTACCACGTGAAACGTTAACAACATTTGTGCACCGGAGCACGGGGGTGGGGGAGGTGCCTTCCTCCACCGCCCTGCCGCCGTCTCTCGTCTTCAGTTCAAACTCTCCTGGGCAAGGAACTTAGACCAGGTTTCCAGGTTTCCGCTCTTGGCCTTTGCTGGGGACTATTGTGCTCTCTGAATTGTTCTGCTGAAACTGAAGTCTGCTCCCCCTCTGCGAGGAAGGAGGCACGTTGCTGTGCTGGTGATGGAAAAAAGAGGAGCCTGGGTAATGCCCCATGACCTCGCTGTACGTCGGGGGTGGTCCTTCCATCCTTCCATTACTGCTATAGTTGGTTGCACTTATGCCCGAATTGCTGCTGGGTGGGCAGGGGCCCCCATTGTACATTGAGATGTCTATCAAGTCGCTATCAAAAATGGTTCGGTTGGGTGGTGCCCTGACAGATTCCCGGTTGAGCTCCATCTGCTGTTCTGGGTCCCGGAGCTGCAGGGTGCAGGGGCCTTGGTAGGGCGGCGGCTCTTCTCCATCCGAGAGGGAGATGGTCGGAGGAAGGTCAATCTCATGCTGCATGTAAGGGTAAGTAGGCTGGAAGCGACTGAAACGGTCCCGCTGCATGAAAGACGGGGCGGTAAACCTGTCCCTGGACCTTGGAGCATACATGATCTGAAACGGGAAGAGAGAGACACATGACTCCAGGTCAGGGAAGCACTGCGGGTGCTCCGTGTTTACAAAGGACCCATAAACCAGGAAATACTTCTCCTGGACATCTATCTTAAAGGATTAAACCCAGCAGATGTTGTGCACATGTGCTCCTGCACACACACCTGTGAAGAGGCAGGCGTGGCAGGGAGGATCTAACACAAAATACTCAAGAACAGCTACACGGAGGAAGACCGAGACCTCATGCAGCAACTTCTGACACTGGAGCACGCAGAGCTGGGCGAACACTATTCTCCTTCTGCACACAGGAAACTCCTTCTTGCTAGTCTTGGCAGTTAATTCGTTCTATGAAAGTGTCCCGGCACTGAATTGCAGCCACAGTCTGAGCCTCCTACTAAGGTAACACCCTCCGTCAACAAAGAATTCAGAGGGCCACTTTAGTACATTTCATAAAGGCCTGGAATATCTCATGCCTTCACTACCAGAGTGTATCAGGTCTCCTCCTCCCCCTCAGCTCTCAGCCAGAGCTCAGCCTCTGGGAAGGACCTGCAAGGCTTCTGTATTGAGAGTGGAAAACATGTCCCTGGCACATTAAGCCCTGGAGGAGGTCAGGCTCTATAAAAGGAAGAGTTCAAGACACTCTGTGAGAAGCTATTGCTCCTCCCTTGGTCCATCTCAGACCTAGCAAGACACACCAGCTTCTTAGATCTAGTTCTATCAAATGGCTCTTCAAATTTTTCAGGTCCATGAAGGATCTTTAGCCCCCGACCCTCACAGATGCAAGGTCGGCCACCAGAAAAGATTGAGTGTTGGACACAGGTGAGCTGGGCCACTTGGAGCAACACACCCACAAATTATCACTCAGACCAGGGATCTGTTAGTCAGAACACACTGATGTAGGACATGTGTTGCAAATCCAGGAAAAACACAGGGAGAAGACCAACTGGTCTCACAGATTCCACTGAATGCTCAAATTACTGAGCCACTGCACGAGAGAGACACCTCCACCACTTACCTGTAAACATCTACTACGACACAGGGAGCTGTGGACAGACACGAGGTGTCAGGTAGGTAGAATTTCATTCTTTTCATGAAAAAGTCTTAAGCATTTACAGAACAGGAGTTGAAGCAGGCTAGTTAAAAGTAAGCTCAGATGTCCACATGAACACATTTACATGAACTCTTGGTCTCCACTGAAAAAGCTTTATTTATGAAAGAGAAGCATGTTTTTTGAGAGGGGCCAAATAGAGATAACAGGAAAGAAGAAAGCACATTGGTGAAGATAATAAGGAATCTCTCTGTACCTCTGAAGCACCCTGGCGTGAAACCGAGTTTTCTGAAGGCCACAAGCACCCTTCCTGGAACGTAGAAAAAAAAACCAAACAAAAACAAACAACACAAGAGAAAAATTAATAGACCTCATCACCACCCTGCCTCAAAAGCCACAACTTTTAGAAGCAGTCAGCTTCTAAGGACTGGCTGTCTCCACCTAAAGAAAAGGTGATAAACAAGTAACATCCCCGCCTTTTGCTTTCCAAAACAAGAGCCAACAGCAGCTCTGCACCCAAGTCAAGCCAGGTCCATTTTTCAAGTGATGGAACACATTCTGCTGTGCCAGGCCAAGCATCCAGCCTCACAGGCTCCAAGGATGCAGCTACCAGCATGTGGCACCATGCTGAGACGATAGGAGATAGTTCAGTGACCTCCCAACCCGTGACAGGGCCACGTCAGCACGGCCAGCAGGTCCCATGAAGCTGACCTGCCAGTCAGGATCCCCATTACACACCAGAGCCAAGGAGTTCTCAAGGCAACCTGGCATCTGTAATCTCAGTGAAGTGACAGTCACTCTAAACCCAGGTACGTGCTGGTCCAAACTGCCAGTTGCCCAATTCCCACCACAAACAGTAATTCAGCAGCTGAGACGTCAGCCACCAGTTCCCCTCTTCTACTCCTTCTCAGGCCAAAGTATTCTCTCTCACACACCCTGAAAGGCTGTTCCAACACTGCACTCGGGACAGAAAATTCTTTTTCTTGGAAAATTCTGAAGCTGAAAGGACCCATCAGAGCAGCTATAGAGCCCCAAATTTCAATCTTGGTAAAGAAGAAAAAAGAAGAAAGAAGATAAAATAATCAAAATCAAAACATTGTACGGTCGGGGCTAATTCAAGTTTTATAGACTCAAGAATTATGTCAGGAAGGGGAAGGACAATGCACTGTCCCCAAAAGCATGCCCCTGGATGAGACTACTCTCAAATCTCACTGTAGTGCTTCTTCTCTGCACAGCATCATTCAACATCTCAGATGTAAAAACAGACCTAACTAGATGTTTACCATGACACTCGGAGACCAAAAGCCATCAGTGATCTTGTCAGGAGAGTCCACCACAGTGCAAAACTACTTGAAGAGGAATCTCCCACAGGATTCAGCTGTTAAGGGAACCGCTTTGAGTAGCAAAGCTGGTCCATCACTTCTCTCCTGTGGCTTTAGAGACAGAGTGAGGCCGGCAACTGACATTACTTTGTGAGTGTCCTCCTTGGGAAAGGCCTGAATACAAGACAAATCTTAGATAGATTCTTGCACTTCAGTGCCTATAGAGGTTTTTGTCAGCAGTAGACACTGTAACTGTATGTGTATATATACACACAAACTTGTACTTGACTGTCTTTCCACCCCTGCATCACCCAGATGCCATCATTTTGAAATATCTGAGGATATTTTGCATGATTAAAGACAACCGGGTTATCAGCATCTTGACCCAGAAGACTCCAAGCCCATAGCAATTGTTAAATAAAACAGAATCATAAAATGGTTTGCGTTAGAAGGGACCTTAAAGGACATTTAGTTTCAACCCCCCTGCCATGGGCAGGGATAGCTCCCATTAGACCAAGTTGCTCAAAGTTCCATCCAACCTGGTCTCAAACACATCCAGTGATGGAGGCATCCACAACTTCCCTGGACAACCTGCTCCACTGTCTCAACACCCTCACAGTGAGAACCTCTTCCTAATTTCTCATCTAAATCTCCCCTCTTCCAGTTTGAAGCCATTAACCCTCACCCTGTCACTACAAGACCTTGTCAAATGCCCCTCCCCAGCTCTCTTGCAGGCTTCCTTCAGATACTGGAAAGCCACAATAAGGTCTTCCCAGAGCCTTCTCTTCTCCAGGCTGAACAACCTCAACTTTCTCAGCCTGTCCTCACAGCAGAGGGGTTCCAGACCTTGGATCTTTGTGACCTCCTCTGGACCTGCTCCAATAGGTCTGTGTCCTTTCTGTGTTGGGGGCTCCAGAGCTGGATGCAGTACTCCAGGTTGGGTCTCACCAGAGCAGAGGGGCAGAATCCCCTTCCTCGACCTTCTGCCCACCCTTCTTGGATGGAGTCCAGGATACAGTTGGGGCTTTCTGGGCTGCACTTGTTCACTGCTGGCTCGTGCTGAGCTTTTCATCAACCAACACCCCCAAGTCTCTCTCCTCAGGACTGCTCTCAGTCCATACTCGACCCAGCCTGCATTTGTGCTTGGGATTGCCCTGACCCAAGTGCAGTCATACTAGTCAAAGCTGAAGTGCTCAATTAACTGCCCATGAACTACAGGCCAGAGAGCCCACCAGCAGATTCCTCAGTGATGGTTTGAAAACCACAACAGTGTGCAGCTTTGTGCTTAGTGTAACCATCTTGGTCTCTCCTTTAATGTGTTCAGGCTCAGAAGAGAGGAAAATAAGGCAAAACCAATGAGCCAACCCAGAAAGGAATACAATCTACCACCACCACTCACCATAAACTCCTTTATGAAGGGGAGTTTGTTTTGGAAGTGGAAAACATGACTTCCATCCTAGGGTCCATCTCCCCTGTGGCAGGACAGTAAGGAGAGCTAGGGAGATGGTGTGGTATACAGACAACAATGCCAAGATGGAGCAGGACCTGCATGCTGAGCCTGGGCACACAGGCCTGGTACCAGCAGTGTCTAACAGCAACCACTCACTGGAAGAGTGGAGTTGTCCATTACTCCTACCGATGATGCCTGAAATCCTGTACAGTAAAAGAGCCTGTTTGGAAGCACTGCAGCTTCTAGAGGAACCCCACAGAGTGCAACCACGGTGCTGTGAGAGTTGGACCAAGACTATGAGATCAAAGGAGCCTGAGGCGCTCCCTGCTCTGGGCTAACTACTCAAGGAAGTAGACAGCTTAGGACGCAGCTGAATTCCAAAGCTGTGAGATCTTTAGGATGGAAGGGCATGTAAGAACACAGCCTCTTGTGACAGTGTCCTACAGCCCACCTGTAGCTACTCCCTTCCCTAAGGTTTCCTATGGAAAGAGCTAAATGTACCATTTGGCAGCAGCCAACCCCCAGTAAGATCTCTATCCCAGGAACCAGAGGAACTCCCTGAGCAGATGGCTGCATAGCATGCGCTCAGCACGCCCACGCTTGGAGAATACCAACCTCACCATGCATACAGGGTCTGTCCAGTGCCACAGCACAGGATTCTCTCATTACCACCCAAATAAGCCCAGACTAACTGGCCCAACACAGGGAAAGGCACCACACTCTTAGTGCATGGACAAGTCCTAAAATGGACAGCAAGAGGAGTAAGGAGTGACAGCTGGGTCTCCTGCACTCAGCTATAGAGGTATCCTTAGACCTGACCTTATCGAGTGGTGACCTGCAGTGCCAAATACAACCATGTAGGGTGGCTTCCTAAAGTTTACAAGAAGTATGCCAAGATGGAAAGAAGAGAGGGAAAGAAACGGACAACATGCCAGGGCCTAATTTTGAACAGCTCTATGGGGTTGTTAAGTAACAGACCAGGAAAATAATTTGTGCTCAGCACCACACACTAGATCTCCCCTTATCCTTCTACATCTCACGGATTTCATGAGGTGCCTCTGAGCTGGAGTAGCTCGATATTGGTCTGGGAACCACCAGTTGAGAACAAAGGTTGTCTCAGCTCAGGTCTATCTGCAAGCACTTATTTAGACCTCTCTCTCCTTCTGGTAATACCCCAAGGCAAAAAGGAATTAATAAAAACTGAATGCACTGACGCACTTTGCTGAATCTTGCCCTGAAAGGCTACAGGATTTTCCTGTGCTTTGCCTTCTCTAGATAAACCCTGTCTCCTCTACAGAAGGTAGCATCTGTTAGATCAGAACTGCATCCAAATGGGTGCCTACCTCACCTTCCCAATTTTGGTGTTTTCAGCCATTCTGCCTTCCTGAAATTTCTGCATCTACCACAGGAGACTTACTATCAACCTTTCTCAAGTGGTCCTGTCAGGGAAATCCTCCCTCTCTTGCACTGGGTGGATACAACCTAACCCAAAGGCTGGTGCCCACCCATCCCACTGCTCTTGGGGTGATGGCAAGGGGTGGAGAACTGGGGGGGGGGGGGGGGGGGGAACAACGACAAATCACAAACAAACAAAAAAGAAAAACCCCAGAGTTCCAGAAGGAAAATATCCCCATGACCTTTTTACCCCCAACGAGATGCAGATGTAAGAAATAAGATGCTGGAACTGGTGTGAACAATCTGCAGTGACTTACAATGACGGTAAAGTCTTAAAAGTTGGGGGTGCTCAGCCTGGAGAAGAGAAGGCTCTGGGGAAACCTTACTGATGTCTTTCAGTACTTAAAGGGGCCTATAAGGAAGACAGGGACAGACTTTTTATCAGGGCCTGTTGGGACGGGACAAGGAGTAATGGTTTTCAACTGAAAGAGCGGATATTTAAACTAGAGAGAAGAAAGTTTTTAGCACTGAGTGTGGTGAGAGCCTGTCCCAGGTTGCCCAGAGAGGTGGTCGCTGCCCCATCCCTGGCACCATTGCAGGTGAGGTTGGCCGGGGCTCTGAGCAACCTGCTCTAGCTGCAGGTGGCCCTGCTCCCTGCAGGGGGGTTGGACTAGATGACCTTTAATGGTCGCTTCCAACCCCAAACCGTTCTATGATTCTATGATTTCTCACTCTCTCCTTGCCCTTCTATTTACAGACCATTTGACAGCTGAAATATTTCCCTGTGCTCAGATTAGTAAAAGTCAGGTAAAAACTTTGTATTTATATTCCCTCACCTTGTTTCATAGAAAGATTTTACTGAACGATCCTATTCTCTCTTCACTATTTGAAATACCCAGGTAGATTTGCCTAATGATAAACTACTTTTGACTTCTTTTCATTCCCTGCCTCCTCATCCTGCAAGGAAGACAACATCAGGCACAGGCAACGCGACTCGGCAGCCAACCAGCCACAGGGCTGGCACGAGCCCCAGCACCATGGCGCCTGGCATCGTGCCGACAGGCACGTCCCAGCTCGCAAATCCAGCCTCCTCATGCCCGGGGATTTGTATCAGTAGTTCTCAGGTATGTGCCATCAAGGCTGAACCTGAGCAAATGCAATTCAGCCATAGATAATACATCATTTACTTGCTTCTTAAAGGTTCTCAATAGCTTCAACTTGCTCCTTCTTAAAGGGACTAAAGGTCTTCAGGTGTAAGCTTCGATACTTCAAAGTAACAGGGAGAGAAAGCTTACGTGTTCACTCCCTAAATCGTATTAATTTTTAACATTCTTAGATTTTAGGAATGGCAGAGGTCAACCTGAACTCCTACAAATAACACCAAAGCAAGAAAAATCAGAGGGATCCAGCTGTGTCATTTGCTGACCTTTGCCATTCCTGGCTTTCATGGTAATTTACAGACAGTCATTTTATGCCTAGGTTTTGAAATAACAGCATCATTTAATAAATCCAGCTGGGTGATTACTTAATTATCTTATGGTGATGATTATTTAACTCAATATTTAGAGCTTAGGAGACCAGATAAGCCCAAGATAATTTGCCTAATTTGTATTTTACAAAGGTTTACAGCCTCTAGAATTAAACCGTTTAGGAAGGTGACTTTTTGAGGACATTTCTAAACACTGTGCATCCCAGAGCACCCAGCATCATCCAGCTGCCTCAGCTGAGCATCAGCACATTGACAGCAGGGAAAACATTTACCAGAAGAAATTTTAACTCTAGATAAATTGCAGGTTAAAAATTTATGCTCAGGAATTAAAATTCTGCAAACTGCTATGAAGCAAAAGCATCCCTGTGGTGGTTCTGGCTGGGATAGAGTTCATATTCTTCATAGCCACCAGTATGGGGCTATGATTTCCATTTGTACTGGAAACAGTGTTGATGACACAGGGATGTTTTAGTTACTGCTGAGCTGTGGTTACACAGGGTCAAGGCCTTTTCTGCTTTCCTCACTCCACCAGCAAGTAGACCAGGGAGTGCACAAGATGGAGAGGACACAGCAGGAACAGGTGACCCCAACTGACTGAAGGGATATTCCAGACCCTATGACATCATGCTTAGCATAAAAAGCAGGGGGAAGAAGGAAGATGATGCCATTTGTCTTCCCCAGTCATCATTAGACACACTGGAGCCTGACTTTCCTGGAGATGCCTGAACACTTGCCTGCCTGATGGTAAGTGGTGAGTGAACCCCTTGCTTTGCTTTTGTGCACGGCTTTTGCTTTACCCATTGAACTGTCTTCATCTTAGCCCACAAGTTCTCACTTCTACCCTTTTCTCACCCATAAAACTACGATCAAGAAGCTGTGTGGGGTTTAGTTACCAGATGGGATTAACCCACAACAATGCCATATAATCCAAATGTTTCTTTTTTTACTGACTCTTCAGGAAACTTTCAGTTTTTCTCCACTTTTAAGTTTCTGAGGATTAGAACTCTGCCTAAAATTGCATAGAAAAAAAAAAAGACAGTTTTTCACTTTCCAAAACACAATACAAATATTAAGGTCCCTCTTTTCCCCTAGATGAAATTCCTTTTTTTAATACACACAGCTTTTTTTTTAAATGAGGTGTTTCAAACAGCATGTACTTTCTGATCTTGGCCCTAGGTGGCACTGATACCTTGCTCCACATTAAAGCAGTGGCTTGCTCAAAATGCTCCAGGAATGCACAAGGGGATCCTTCCTCCTTGTCTCTTCCTGGGTGGCATGGACCATCACAGCTCTGAAGATCACAACATCTTCCCTGCCCAGCACAAGCAAAGCAAAACCATTCTGTTCCTAACAGAACGGCCACTATTCTATTGCTCTTTCCTTTAAAAGCCGTGTTTCCCCAATGGCAGGGACGGTTACAGTGTCAAGGCAGTGCACGGTACCAAGTACTAGAGAGAGATAATTATGGAGAACATCAAACATCTCACTTGTAGTCCACCTCCCTACACTTAACAGCAATTATTTCTGTTACTTAACACTTTAAAACTTATTTCCTCAACTTCACAGCACTTTACCTCTTCGAGTAATCTTCCTTTCATCCAAGTGAAGGAAGAAAGTACTATCATCTTTCCTCCTTTATTTGGAGATGGAGCAAGTTGCCCAAGTTGACACACTGAGTCAGGAGACACCCCAAGCTGGCGCTCCTCGCTTCTAGTCCTACCTGCAGATTTCCTAGATGATCTTGCCCTTATTAAAGATGTTCTGACTTAATTGTGGTAGACTTCAAAGGAACAGCAGCCAGCACACACTGTCCCTCCTGGCACAGGCAAGCCCACGTCCCTCACACAGGCAGCAGTGGAACACAACTCACATCCAGCTCCTGCCAATCGATGCCTGGTGCAAAGGAAAAAGGGTTGGCAAAGCAGGGTGGCCTACAGCACTCACACTCTCCCAGCTAGAGACTGGGTTCTTGTTCCCACTGGAATTTTCTTTTCTTTGGCACATGTTGAGAAGAAAATGAGAATGAGCAGGCCAGGGATGTCAGCAGGGAACAGAAGGAATAACGCTCACACCAGTGGGGAAAAATTGGTAAGGCCAAGAGGCAAGACTAATATTTGAAAACACCAGCAAATCCCTGGAGTTGTCAATATTATGGAGTATTTCCTGTCACCCACCCGATGCTCCCCTGTTCTTCTGAAGTAGCTGTTGTGAGGAGGGCAAAGTATTTTTACAGCTGTGCTCCTGGAGGTTGGCATTATCAATGAAGGTCCTAATGCAAGTTGACTAGACCCTGCAGCGATGCTGCCCTGGGTGCTGGGAGGCAAGGGCTGGTCAGGGTAAGTATCTTGTGTGATGGATGTAGGGACTTTGCTTCCAGGAGTGGGCCAGAGGCAGGGAAAGTGTTCAGTACTCCTTCAACATCCACTTTATACACTAAAAAGACACAAAGACTGAAGCCACCAAGACAGGGAGAAGGAATCAATTTAGGAACATCAGAAGCTCATTAAGTACTTCCCTGTTAAGTCACTTAGTTAATCTCTTTTCCCTCAATGTTCCCCTGGAAGTCACTGGTGATGACACAAAGTTAATCATCAGAAAGCAAGATTTATCTTGGTTTTATCCCAGCACATGGCAAAGTGCTGTGGCAGCTGCTCAGACACAGCTACCTATGTTCCACCAGGACGGTTCTGGTTACCAGCAACGCTGCCCTCCCACTACTACAGCAGTGCTCCCAAGGCACAGCCGGCAACACCGCAACACACACCTCCCCTGGGACACCAGGCACACATACCCTGTGCATGGACATGCCTTTCCAAGGCTGCCACGTGGCTCTGCCCCAAAACTCCCCCAGCACTGCTGGTAGCACCAGTCACTCCCACCACAGAGGTTGTGTCATCCCAGGGAAGTGGCCCTGGGCATGCTCCTTGCACACTCCACACCGTACAGCCTTCACAGTCCCCTCAGGTGCCCTGCAAACCTTGGCTCGCTCCCCGCTGGGAAGCCAAACGCTGCCGATGGAACAGCCAGCAAGGGGAAGCCATTGATACTTTATCCACTGCCGTACAGACTGCTCGTGCCGACGTGGGTGTCGCTCGGCATCGTTCCACCTCTCGCAGTTACGACCCCAAAACTTGTTCTTTCTGCTAACATTAAAACAGGGCTGGGCTGTTTTAATACCCATGCTAAGAGAGGGCAGGGCTTGCTGTGGGAGGGCAGGCAGCATCCTCAGCAGCACTGCTGCAGAAGCAGCCAGACTCCTGAGCACTCAATGGTTGTCCTGCCCCTGCTCTCATCTGTTTAAGGCCCCAGCACACTAACCAAGGTAACAAACCAAAGACCAGGGTAAAGACTGGAAGATAAGACTTGAGAGGGGATGCAAAGGAGATTAAAAAAAAAAAAAAGGAAAGAAAAGATGAACTAGTGGTCACACAGGATGGTGTATTTACAGAACAGGAAGATAACAACTCTTTTTCAGCATGTACTTGTCAAAGAGCAACTTTGTTTTTCTAGGATCAATCCCTCTTCCATCTTTTGAGTGTTATTAACACTCGTGATTTCAACTTCTTTAATAGTTTCCGAACTTGGAAGGCAATGAGAATTTCAACTTCCAGGCCTTTCCTTTTTTATCCCCACCCCCGCTTTTAACACAAAGTTCAGCCAGACAAGGAAGAAACCCACAAACACCTCATTTTATTATTTAGGAGGCCTGACCCTATGAGTTTTACAGGTGTGAGTTTGTCAATAAAGGCAGTAGATCATTTATCTGGTTCACAACTATTACGCTTTCTAGAAAAAAAAGAAAGAGAGGTCATCTGTTCAATAGTTGGTCTTTATGGGGCCAGGAATCTGTGTGATTCAGCCACAGCTCAGCTACTGAAAGGTGTGATTATCAAGAAACAGGACAGGCTTGAAGAAAAAGAAAATTGAAGTCACCACAAAGAGGCCCATCTGAATAGGAAAGGCAGGATTCTGCCTCTGGATACACATCTGCTCCCCCAGTCACGTGGGGGTGGGTTCACTTCATAGCTTGCTCCAGGAACTAGCCAACAGTCAATTACTTTGCTTTGCAGTTTTCTGTTAAGAAATGCTGCTGAACTTCCTTTATTTCCATTCTCTGTTTCTCCACCAGCAGAAGGCCTGAGTCAGAATGGTATTTTCTTCAGACACTTGTAGTTAATAAACATTTAAATCTGTTTTCAGAGTCTATATACCATTAAAAAAACCACCACAAGAAACATTCCCTTGGAAGAGAATCCGCTTAACAGCATCTGCTTACAGAACAAGGCCTGCCTGGTTAAAAAAAAAAAGTATATTCTAAAGGTATATAATCTAACTTGCATCTTGCTACTCATGCTGTCTACCCTGTGCAAGTCACTCCATTGTGGACAATGAGAAGAGACCAGTCATTTCCAGTTTCCCCATTGGAACAAATGCTTTAGTCTCCCAACTCTCACAGCCCGCATGCTGCTTTTAGGGTTTGCACTGCAAGCAGCAGACAACCACGTTCCACCAGAATTTCCCTCTAGCATCTGAGACAAAGGAGAAGCCAAACATATTTGAGAGAGACCTCACAGACCTCCAAAGTCCTGTTCCTCGCAGGTATGACCTTTTAAGAACAGCTTCAGCTTATCAGAAATCCAGATGAGTAATACTGATGATAAACCAAGAGCAGAGAGTTCTCAGAAGAATTTGTAACCGGCTCTTGCCAACCAACCATCAGTTCCCATGAAGTGCTCACTTGGCCATGATGATCATTACTTACAAGGATGCCATCAAACTGAAACTGAGTCAGGGTTCTAAAAATTATTTCAAAGCGGTTCTGGATACTAAAGCAGCTCCTGAGTCCCCCACTGCCAAACTGCATATTCTTCAGAAGAAGGTGGTATTTCCTCCCTTGCTTCCAGAAGAAAAGGCACCGCTTGCTGTGATAACAGACAGTACTAACGAACCATAGGAAGGAAATAATGGGTTCCTTCATGCATCTGACAGCTTACTGCACTTTAAAAAGATCTGTGAAGATGAAAACGCACTTCCTTTATCTCAAATTATTTCATTTTAGGTACTTGCAGCAATTATAGCTAACATTTTTTCGGACAGAAGTTTGGTTCTTCAATCAGTGTTCATTTCAAAGCAACACTCAAATTAATCTAGCTAATTTTTCCACCCCCGAAGTCCACAAGGTTAAGGTTTGACAAGTTCCAGTTTCATCTGTAACCAAATTAGAGCTAAATATTCCTGCACTTCCAAAGCTGCAGGGAACAAGACAACCTGCCCTTGAGGAGACAGCTCCATGGCAGCCTCCATCGTAGCAGCTACTGACCCCAGCAAAAGGGTGCGAGTGATGCGCTCAGCAAGAGCTTTGGGGACCCTGCATTTGTGTGGTGGCTTTCAGGAGGGAGCGGCCAACTGCAGCCTGGCTTGTGGCATTGCTGGCCTCCTCCCTGCCTGGGCACTGTGCTCACCGGTCTGTTTGACATCTAACCATGGAGAAAAAGCAACTGCCCCCTGAGACTCTTGCCACAACCTTGACAGCTCCCTAAGGAGCACAAGGAAGGAGATATACGACTGGGATGGAAAGAAAGGTGAGACTGGGGAGTTGCAACCAGTAGAAGCCATTATGGGAACACACCTCCAATCAGACTATTTATTATTTTGACAGAGAAAAGAAGCTGTGAACCCAGCACTACCTTCACAAATGGCCCCTTGGCCATCTCAAAGAGACTAAGGGCACTGCACTGAGGACATCCAAAAGCACATCAGAAAAAGGACCTCCCTGTAACATCACAGGATCCTGCTGGCACTGCAGGCTTTCAAGGGCAATGTCCCAAGGTCATGGATACTGTGCGGTTAACAGTCATGAAGTAGCAGAGCATCCCATCCAGCAAGGTCTTGGATCACAAGGCAAGTTAAGTGCCCACTTACTGCTGGGCTGACAAGGGACAGCCTTTACAAGTCTTGACCAAGATTCAGTCTCAGGCCTTTGCCTCTGTAACAGCACACCTTAACCACTCCAGGTCCTTGGAGGGACCACTTCACTAATATTTTCTTGACATTTCAGTGAAAAACATTACCAGTCCAGTAATGACCCAGTAAAAGATGTTTTGGATCCAGCAAACAGTTATTACAGCATCACAAAACAGTAACAGCAATGAACCCCCCAGGGTATTAGTAAATGTATGACAAGTGACAATAGGCAACCAGAACAAATCTTTGTACCCTGGGTGATCTCCCTTCCTTCCCTCTCCACTCCCCTTCAACAGCAATGGCAAACAGGATCTGAACTTCCAAATGCAAAATGAAAATACTCTACGTAAAACACGGCAGGGTCTACAAATAATCAAAGACAGTACATCTTAAATTGACATGCTGATTTATTTTTTTTTTCTTACTAACCAACATAACCTCAGCAAAAGGCCTAACTATAGGGAGTACTGGAAGTGACCATCAGAAGTTTTCCCCAGCAGGTGCCTGTGCTCCTCAGGAGGCTTTGCCACAGTCCCCTGCAGCACAAGGGGAAGGTATTTGGTGCAAGGGGTTCATACTCACCGTCTGCAGAGTTTCCTCCTGTCTTCTGCTTTGGCTCTGTCGGTTGATAAAGGAGCGTGTCGAGAGTTTGTAATGGTTCAGCAAGCAGATGATCACTACCACCATAACAGTTATGACCACAATTATAATGATGATTTGAACGAACTCCAGTTCAGCTAAAACACAGAAAAAGAATAAAGAAAAATATGTCAATCACATGCAGAATGTTATCCATCAAAGCAATAACGTGAAAAACCCCTCAGTATTTCATCAAGATTGATCTGGAGTAGGATGTCCACTGCCATCCATTTCACAAAGTTTTGTGTTCTAAGAAGCAGGAAAATTGTTCATCTTTTGGCAGAGCTGATCAAAGGGTAAGAGTGGTGGCAGGTCAAAGCTAAAACTTCTCGGCGATCCTTCTCTGCAGCTTTCACAGGTAAGAGGTTTTTTTCAGCGTAACCACCACAGAGAAGACCTTTTGGATAATAAAACAATTTCACTGGGGAAGAAAAACAAAACCAAACCAAAGACATAGAAAGAAAACCCCATCCTACTTTACTAACCATCTACAGTGCCAAGAGAGTCCAGGGGGCTCCATAAGCTGCAAAGCAGAGGCCATGGAGAGAGAAATCAGGTCACTATCTACTACTGACCTATCATTTTTTACTTTTGCTGCCTAAATCAAGTGGAAAACAAGCTTTTCTCTCATAGAATGTGCATGTAATGTCTTTTTCAATTACTTACTTCTTTCCAACTAAAGTAAAATTAACTTTTCTAGGACATCCCCCTTCAGCTAAGAATCTAGAGAGGGACCTGGTTCCCTAAAACAAGACACGTTCCATTATGATTAAAAATGAAACCAGGGGCCTTGGCTGTTGCAAGAACTACAATTACAATGAACTCCATCAGAGACCATCATCTCATCTAAGTCCTGCCTATACCACAAATAGTTTTGGAAATGAGTCACTCTTGCACCCTTTTAGCCATAGGAGAGCAGCAAGGATGAGCAACGTACGGGAAGAAACTGCCTGTCAGGAGTTACACAGTTGCTGGTATTTCTATGGAAACTATACTGCTCACAGGCAACGCTCATCTTGAAAGACCGTGACTCCAGTCAATGGAAGGAGGTCTTTGGTCATTGTGAGGCCCGTAGAAAAAGCAAAGCAGTGGTGCAAGTTGCTGGGTTTCAGCACTTTCCAAAAATGGCACTACTTTGGGGTACCAAAAGATGATTTTTTGAGGGAATTGACATTAAATTTCTTTTTTTTAAAAGGCCAGTGAGGAAGGAACTATAATAAAACATAAAAAGACAACACAACCATCAAAGAAAACAAGCCTCCCCCCGCCCATCTCTTTCATTTGTAGTCTTCCTCAGCCTTCAGCATAACAGCAGCACACTTACGTAAAAACACATCACAACTACAAAGTTAAGCTGGAAAAATTATTTTCACACACAAAATCCAGAACAACCTGCAGTGGAACTAAAAGAAACTCAAAGCTGCTTCATTCTTCTAAGGTCTGTGATTAAAACCTCAGACTACAGGAGCTGCAAGTGCTCCAGGGTCCAGTGGAGGCTGGTGCTGAGGTCCAGCTGTTCACCACCAGTGCCCAGCAGACATGTCACCATCTAAGTGCTGAGGTTCTACCATCTTCTTGCTGAGGTTCTACCATCTTCTTGGCAGGAGCAATTAAACCTAGTTAAGGCTACAGAAAGAGGAGAGGGCAACAACACAACTATCATTTAACCTCGCGTGGCTGTTAAGTACCATACACTCATCTCAAAGACCATCAAGATTTAAAACCATGGTTAGTCAGTCTTTGCTCCCCCCTTGAGTCATTGGAAGCTAAGGCTGGCAGCACCAAAAGATCAAAAAGCAGGAAGCATAGAATTAATTAAAAACCAAACCCACCAAAATCATGTTTAGTAAGAAGTCAGGTTTTCTTGGCTCAGAAGTGCCAAATACAGACTCACTGTTGACAACTCCTGCAATTCACATTCTGCGGCTACTGAGTATTAAAGGGTTTCCTCACCCAAAAGATCATGGATTTTTTTTTTTTTGGGGGGGGGGGGGGGGAAGTGGTCCGTGTAATACTTTAGACTGGAAATGGATAGACTGTTGCTTAAGGGCAACACGCAAAACAAGCAATGTTGATTTAGGCTTTCCTAGAATGCAGGGATCACTGGAATGACATGTTACTTCTCTATCTGCCAAGGGCAGTGCCTTCTAAATTTATCGAGGCCCCTGTGTTTCAGCGGCCGGGGGGACTGTGCCCCTCCTGTAGAAATAAATGGTTGGCTCTGGAGCATTTCCCTTGGGGGCAGGGAATCACTGGGAAGCATTTGACTAAAACACGGCCATACAATAAAGAAAATGGGAACCACAGCACACTGGATTTTTCCAAGTCCGGCTTTACATCACGAATGCTAAACTGCAACTAAGCACCCTCCTGATGTTCAAGAGGATTTCCTCACTGGAAAGTGAAGGGAAAGGAAGAGGGGAAGGTAATTTTTAATCTCTTCTTCCTCCTGACTGGCCCTCCTACTACTTGAAAGGTTATTAAGAGGAAAAAGTAAAGATACCAGAGCAGCCTCTCTTGACTGGTACTGCCCAAGGCAATTTATACAGTTCCTGGTGGCTGGCACACACAGGGTGACCCCAGCAACCCCCCTGCCCCATGCGTGCTGGGCACGAAGAGCCCTCACCACTGCAGCAGCACCTTCCAGGTTAGGATCTCCTATCCACTCTTCCTATGAACTAACTGGGAAAGAGACTCGGGGGAGCTTTGGGAAGAGAAACGATATGTTTCTACGATGCTGACATCTAATCTGGTTTGGGGTTTTTTTTTATGTGCAGGAAATGGTATTTCTTACACATTTTTTCCTCAGAGAATATTTTTCACAGGAAGCACACAACAGAAAATAGGCAACTGGATATTGCATGCAAACACCCTCATAGAAAAAGTGAGAAAAAAAAAAAGGGGGGGGGGGGAATAATTTATAATCCTACCAACAATCACTGAGGCAAAAGCACCTGAACCATCACCGTAAATCCCCCTCTACAGACGGGCTCTCCCCAGCCAGGAAAGTCCCCGTCCCCCCACACCCCACGGCTCGGCTGCGGTGCCCCGGGGACCGAGCCCGACGCAGACACACCGGACGTAGAGACGGGTACCTCTTTCCAACAACAGGTCTTTTAACCGCGCATCCTTCACCGCTGTCCTGTTGAGCTGCTCCCTGGACATGCTCGCCTCCGGCCGACTCGGGGCTCAAGCCGCTCCGCCAGCCCCCGCGGCGGGCACCGCATCCCCGGCAGCCGCGGGCTCCATCCAGCGAGGGGGGCACCGCTCCTCGGGCTGCCGGCTCAGCCCTGCGCGGCGACTGACCGACCGACAGACAGACTGACTGACGAGACTGCCCGTCCGCCAGCACCAGCGCTCGGACCGCAGCTACCAACTACCGGCGGCCCGCGGGTACCGGCTGCCCGCGGCGGGCAGCGCAGCGCCGGCCCCGGCCCCGCTCGCCGGCCCCCCCTCCCGCGCCCCAGCCGCGCGTGTGCGCGCACGCACGGACACACGGACACCACAGACGCGGGGCCCCGCTGGAGCAAAACAGACTAAAAAACATTAATCTTAGGGGGAAAAAAAAAAATTTAAAATAAATAAATAAAATAAAAAAATGAATCAGCGAGAGCACAATAGACTAAAAAAGGGCAGACAAAGCCCCGCGGCGCTCCGAGCCCCGCCGCGGGGCCCAGGAGGGCGGGAAGGAAGAAGAGCGGGAGGAAGGGAGGGGAAGGAAGGTGCGTATCT